>APFE031526711.1:0-20149 GCA_000404065.3 Pinus taeda | reverse complement strand
TAAATAATTATTTTTGAGATATATTTGTATGAATAAATGATTTTACATCATATAAAACAAAATATATCCTAATTTAATCATCAGCCTAAACACAATATTTATGTTTTTTTTGTTACATTATTCATATAATAGGAACATGTTCTTTGAACAAAGAATGTAACCTAAATAGAAAATTCATTGCATTTGTAAGGGTTATCCTTGAAGGTGTGCTAACTTTCTATTTTTTCCCTTTTTTATAGGTTCCTAGGAAACCCTAAGCATTACCCCTCATTTCAATGATGATACTTACTGTAAAGAAAATGACATAGGTTGAATGTACTTGACTTAACAAGGATATTGAGTGATTCCCATAGTTTCAATTGCATCACATAGGAAACTAGATTGGTGACCTCACTAGATCTTTTCCTAATTCACAACACTCAACAAGTTCTCCTAGCCTACTAGGCTAAATATAGCATGTTTAATTGAAATATGGTGAAAATAATTTGATATTTTACATATTTATTAAATTTAATGCCTTGAAACTCACATAATTGGTTTCTAACATGCATTACTTAGAAATTTAGAAAGCTTTACCTGTTGCACCAAGTTAATGAAATTTGGAAATTTTTGGCTTAACCTATTTTAAACTCTCAATTTCTCAATATCCTGAATTAATGGACATGAATCTATATAAAGTTACATATTCCTTGAATCCCTTACATGTTCAAATAATTTACACCTAAAAATGAAAGAAGACACTTTATTTTTTGCCAGGTTTCTCATTCCTATAGTTTTTTTGGGGCCTTCTATATCACAAAAATATCACAAGATACAAAAAGTCATAGAGAGCAGGGAGGCTGCTTCCAGGGAAATCAACCCTCCTAAGAGTCCAAAAACTCTTTCCTCTATGGAAACCAAATCTTCCGAAGAGTTTATATCAATATAAAAAATTATAGGAAGGACAAGTAATATCGAAATATTGCAATGTCTAGTAATAAAAAGGTGCCTATCACTAGTCTAGTTACTTGCTTCTACAACACTCATTCCTATTTCCTGAATATTAGCCCTATGAATCATTAGAAATAAAACATAAATAAAACTAAAATTCATCAAAAGATGGGTAATTATCCAAGGTAGACCCTATAGTTATCTCCTCCTTGATTAAACTTGGTTTCCTATAGTTTGGAATGTCAGCTAGACTTGACAAGGTTGTGAGTAGGTCCTTGGGCATAAGAATTAGGTTTTCCTTGGGAGAATTTCAATCCACTTGAGCCATAGCTATCTTGGTATGAGTTTCCATTTTTGATAGACCTTTGAATGAAATGGTGATCCCTAACACCCTTTTTATGGAGGCCTTAAACATTCCTTCCAATATTGAGAACTACTTCAATCCACTTGAGCCATAGCTATCCTCGTATGAGTTTGCATTTTTGATATACCTTTGACTGAAATGGTGATCCCTAACACCCCTTTTATGGAGGCCTTAAACATTCCTTCAAATATTGAGAACTACTTCAATCCACTTGAGCCATAGCTATCCTCGTATGAGTTTGCATTTTTGATAGACCTTCGACTGAAATGGTGATCCCCAACACCCATTTTATGGAAGCCTTAAACATTCCTTCAATTATCGAGAACTACTTCTTTAGCTCCATAATGTCAACCCTATCCAAAACAATGGTGTGTGAAATCATGGCTTTCATAGTCCAATACATATCCAATCAGAAGTTTATTAATGATCATTAGTCCCATTCTCATGAGAGAACGTAGAGTTGTACACTAGTTGTAGAGAAAAATATATATCATAGAGCTAGTATAGGGAAAGAAATTCAGAATTATGATGAACCACTACAATGTTTTCCATCCATGCCATGTGGTTATCCTCAATTTTCACCTCAATCACCTTCCTTTGCCATGCATTTGATCATTTATCAATCTTATAGTTAGGATTGGATGATTCATCAATTTAGATATTACAACTACATTCTTTTTTCAAAAATGAAATTGTTGGAAATAAACTAGGCTTTGAAAGTGTAAGATCTATATATATCTTTAAATTATATATTTGTACATTGTATGGGTTTTGTCTCTTTAAAAAAAGGTTTTTTTCTTTATGCATTTAGGATTATTTTTCTTTGACCATGATTTCAAATTAGAAGAAACTTGATTCTACTTAAAATTTGGAAATAAGAGGATTTTATTTCCTTGGCCTTCAATCTTAGTGATGGTATACTATTCACTTGACCTTCTTTATAATTGTTGATGATAGGTTTTGATTCGCTTGACTTTTTTCAAACTTTATTACTACAACAATAGAGATTCGGTGGCTTATGATGATGAATGGATTCTTTACAGTAGCTACTTCTATTAGATATGGTGGCTCTATGACACCTTTAAGATATGGTGGCTCTATGACACCTTTAATTTTTGAATGGTAGTGGTTGCTCCAATCTCTTCGTTAAGAGTAATGTTCAGTCTTGTTATGGAGTGTTGTAGTATATAAGGAGACATTATCATCGTGTTAATTATTCTTTATATATTTCCTTCTATGAGGAAACCCTTCTATAATACTATGTATTGATGACTTGAATGAATTTTGACACTTAGAATTATGCAATTTGATATCATGTGAATGTTATAGCAAAGAAAAATAGATTTGTGGTAATAAGGGAATCATGTAAGATATGCTTTTATTAAGTCATTGAATACATTGACATTGAATCTCTTTTATAGATTTCATAGCTAGCTGGATAAACTAACTACCTTCTAATAATAATAGTTATTAATTCCACCAATTGAACTTAATCATTATGTCTAGTCACTTATACAATGTGTTCTATTACATACTGAAGCCTTATAATCTAACAATTTATCCCACATAGTTTTGTTTTTTTTAACTTATATTTTCTAATTTTTTTAAGTTGACTAATTATTATTTGAATCAAATATTATACACCTTTATGTTTTCAACATAGTTTTTCTTATGTTTACATAAAATGAAAAAAATGAAATATACTTTTGAAGAGTAATCATTCAAAGGTATACTAATTTTCTCTTAGATGTATAATTATTACGATACTGATTTTTGTTTGGATGGTTTCCTTCACGGGGAAAAACATTATACTATAAGTTTTAGAACAAAATAATTCAAAAATATAATATGAAACCAAAAATGAGAAAATTATATGTGGATTCAATGATGCAACCATTGGAATTAAGTTGTTCACCTTCCATGGGAGAGATGAATGGATTTCATTCTTTGGAAGTTGTAGCTCTATGAAAAATTGCAAAAGCAAAACAGTTGAATCCTTAATCAAGGATTATATTAATTATATTGATGGCTTGAGAATGTGTTTTAGAGACTCTCATTTGAGCTCCAATGTTGAATTACACCCTGATTGTGGTTTTAGGTCATTTACTGAGGTCTTAAAACCCCTATCAAGTTTATCCCTCGATTGTGGCTTGGCAAAGACTAATTTTCCCCTTTGATTTTCCAAAAAGTGTGAAATAGATTTATGGATCTAAATAAAAGTAATATTACTCATAGGTTTATAAGAAAATTACCTCCACCACTTGCATTGCCTTAATCCAAATTGTCATTCCATTCTTAGTCACTGAAAAAACTAATTAGAAAACCAAATTAGATAAAATAGAAGGGGTCAAAGTATACCATTAGTAAATCAAGGAAATAATTTTGTATCCATTTAGTCACAACGTTAATGAAATTGAGTGTGGAATGCAAGGCTAATGGATAGTAGTAATGACAAGTAAAAACAAAATAGCTTGAGAATTCCAATAGATCACTAATAGATTTTATAGTATATACCTCTAACATGAGAATTGCGTCATTAGGTATTGTTTCCTCTCCTTCCCTATTTTCCATCTTCCTCTTTTTCTTATTTGGCTTCACTTTTATTTTGTCTCTAATGTTATGGCACAAATGGGAGGAAGATATAGTAGGATGTCATATTTCTAAATGAGATTATCTAGGTTCACATCATTATTTTGGTAGTTGTCACCATTATACACAAAAATATATTAACTAATAACATAATATGTATTTTCTTTTCTCAATTATTTTATAATATGCATTAATATTTTCTACATTAACGCTAGGACCTATAGTCATATGCAAACAAGCCAATCCATCTAATATCTTATCTATCTCTTATTTCTCATCCATCCAAACATGCATATGAAAAAAATCTATTGTGTTGCTTTATTTCGTTAAGAAATTAATTATCTTGTGTGTCCTTTTTAGTGAACATGCAAGTTATTCATTGTATAAAGTTCAAAAATGTATATCCTTTTGTTTCATAGTTGATTCGATAACAATGCAAGTATTCATTCATCTCTTAAGCTTTCTTCGTTGGTTCTACGAAAAAGACTTGTAGTAATTTAAAAGTTTATGCATCCAAAAAAAGACACTCCTGCATTCATTTGAAGTTAGTAAATAGTAATATCCATTATAATAGTGGAAATAAGTATGGGCTTGAAGAAGAATCTATGGAACCCTTTACAATAGATAGTTCATAAAGACACTAATAATATTGTAACAAGAGTTATTTTAATGATACTTTCCACTCGTTTGATGCTTGAAGGCTGAAGTTGGGAAGTTATGGTAGGAACCCAACACAAGCAAAAAAATATGTAAGGGTTCTTAAGTACAAAATGGTGAAATAAATAACCATATAGTCATTTTAGTTCTTCATTTTAATTCTTCATGTATCCAATTGGATGGAATAACAATACACTATTATTATCTAAGGAAAATGAGCAACGTCCTATTTAAAAAGTGACATAGAGAATATGCATAAGTGCATTCAAATATTGTCCTGACAGCCATAGTAGGTACTTTAAGCACACATAGTAGCTAGGCTACAAAAGGATAAAAAATAAAAAATAAAAATAAAATTACATTTGACTAGATAAACTGGTTTTTTTCTTTTTTTCCTTTTTTCTTTAAGACTTTTTGTGAAACCCCACTTGATGGATTAGATTAAACAATTGGAAGTTCATTATTTCTTGAAGTGTTTAGGGCTTCTGTATTTGAATCTGAGCTCTGAGTAACATCTGATCACTTTGTTCCACCTAGACCTTGATTTTTGCTCTTGTCCTCATGTTGATTCTCATGGATTGAAACCACTACTGAGTTATTGCTAGTCTTTGCCCGTTTGTTCTGATCATTCTTCTTCTCTTCTCCCTCCTTTTGAGAACCTTGTTGATTTTGTTTCTCTCGGTCTTGCTATGTCTCATTAATTTCTTCATCCTTATCATCTAAAGAAGGAGGATCAAGGAATTTCCATCCTCTTTTATTTTGTTGTCTTTTCTTTGTCCTTTTCTTTACTTCTTTCCATGTGTTCTGCAAGTGCCTATTTGCTGGAAAATATGGCATCTAAAGGTAGTATTTTCAAAATCTAACCATTGTCTCCATTTTATGTCTTGATGTGTCAGCTGGATGCAATAAGGAAGGCCTTTTCTTAAATCCATCTCAACACATATGCATGCAAAAGTGGAGATATCTTTGTCCATTCTTTCTCGATCCACCTTTAGGAACCTTCCCAAAGAGCTCCCAATGCCTTCTAGAACCTGGTGGTTCCAATAAGGTAGAAGAAGATTAGGTTGCCTTGCCAAAACTAGAATTTTTGTCACTAGCATTGATTTGGCATCAAAACCAAGGAACCATGGGGTTATAAAGAGACCTGCCCTTCCCCAAAACCATGGTACTTAAATTGTTCATGTTGTGTGATTTAATATGGCCCTCTTTATACCTCAACATTTTTTTGGGCATGCATAATTTAGTGTAGGTATAATCTCATTCAACAAACAGTATGCACCTGCATACATCTCCCATTTAGAAGTTATAAGTGAAAGCTATACTATTCACCACTTCACATCCTTAAGCCTGAGAGATCAGTTATCCTCTCTTTTCTTACTTGATGCATGTATTACTTTACTACTAACATTAGATCTTTAACTCCTCATGAGCGATAATTATACAAAACCTTTTTGCTTTACCAACTCTCTACTCACTAATTCAGAATCATGTTTTGAATATAGTGTATAAACACAGGTTGCTCGAAATTGGTCTAAAAGCATCAACCACACTATATGTACTTTGTTTAGATAGAGTAGAGGCACACAATTTATTTTACTCTTATTACTTCTTAGAAGAAGTACATTGGTGAGCTCTCCATTCTTTTCTTCAAATTATAAAGGTTCATGTTTGTGAGTTGTTACCCCTAGAACTTCATATGTATCTGCACAAATATGTACATTAAGGTACACCTTTGTAAATTTTTACACATTAGTATGTTGAGATAGTGTTCATAAACTTACAATATCTTTCTATCATCAACCAAGAAGCACCAAGACTTGCTTCTAGATTTCCACTATGTATGTACACTAGGTGTACTTTTGGGTATCAGTTCATTGATCTTCTTATAATACCATCATTATTAATGTATGATGCTCTTCTCAACATTTATACAATATGTTGTATTACATTTATGCACCCTTCACAATCTCATCAAATAGATTGATTAGTACTTTATGTCTCTTGCATTTCTAAGTTACTGCATTGCTTTACTCAACTTGAATCCCCATAGATTCTAACTTATGTATGATAAATTAACTATGCATACTTTCCTGATAAATTTTTGTTGCCTCCATTAATGTGTAATTGGAACATTTTCTTATTAAATTACTTTATCCATGGGAAAACCATATCCAAAGTAAATTATATCATTACCTACATGTGCACTAATCAACATAGCCACATTAAATTTGAAAGACAAATTTTTAACGTACTTAGTCTCATATTACGTACAATACTTGTCTTTCACGTCTCCCATCCCTTCTTAAGATTTTTTAACATAGATTCATTTCCTTAGTTATGTTCTTAATTAGAAAACTTGGAACTCATAATTTGATTATGGGTAGAATAATGTGATGACTTGTTACTAATTTACCTCAATGGGTTTGTATTTTATTAAACTTTTACCCTGGAATAGAAAACACACACTCTCAAAATGTAAATAATAAAATGATGTGATGGCCACAGTAATAAATCCACCAATAGAGTTGTTGACTATCCTTCTCCCTGATAGCTCTGAAGGTTGGAGAAAATGGAGGTTCTGAGGTGGTGTTGCACTGCACCTGACAGTCTAGGCTAACTTCCATGGCTCGACTGACTATGTCATGCATGCCTCCTACCCACGGGATCCCTGAAATTCCATTACTGTGGTCATCCCGCGTTCCACGCAGATCATAACCTCCACTGACTTGATCCCTATCGGTTAGTCATGGACCAAGACACCATTGGTTATTTTAAGGACCCAATCCCCACAAGGAAATTTGGTCTTGTTAGTGCACTTTTTCGGGTTCTATTTCTTTTGGCTCATCCATGCGCCCTCTGTCTACTTCGAGCATTGCACTAGACTGACCTGGGCCATTTGTGACCCACCCACCACCCACTGTCAATCTTAAAGATGCCTCTAGCTTAGTCTCGTATTACGTACAAGATTTGTTTCTCACATCTCCCATCCCTTATTAGGATTTTTAACATAGATTCATTTCTTTAGTTATGTTCTTAATTAGAAAATGTGTAACTCATAATTTGGTTCTAGGTAGAATAAGGTGATGACTTGTTACTAATTTACCTCAATGGGTTTGTATTTTTACTAAGCTTTTTCCCTAGAAGAGAAACCATACAATCTCAAAATGTAAATAATAAAATGATGTGATGGCCACAATAATAAATCCACCAATAGAGTTGTTGACTAGCCTTCTGCCTAAGTGGAGCTCTAAAGGTCAACGAAAATGGAGGTTTTGATGTGGTGTTGCACTCCACCTAACAGTTTAGGCTAACCTCCATTGCTCATGTGACTATGTCATGCATGCCTCCTACCCGTGGGATCCCTGTCATTCCATTACTGTGGTCATCCTGCATTCTACAAGAATCATAACCTCCACTAATCTGCTCCCTGTCGGTTAGTCATGGACCTGGATACCATTAATTATTATGAGGACCCTAATCCCCACGAGAAAATTTGGACTTACTAGTGTGTTGTTTCAAGTTCGGTTCTTTTGGCTCATCCCTATGCCCTATGTCTACTCCGAACATTACAATAGACTAACCTGGGATATCTCTAACCCATCCACCACCCTCTGTAAATCTTAAAGATGCCTCTAGTTTGGACTATTCTTTGCTTTCCCTGGTTACCTTGAACCTCCTCAGCACCTACCTGTAACCATACCCTACTTTCGACTCGTCGCTGCCCCACCAACCTCATATCTTCGCCCCGCCCAACAACCCTTCTTTCTCTAGCATCCCTCCACCTGGTTCTACTACCCACCAATTCCCTACATAGGCTCGAAGTGCACCTAATCCTATTCACCCTACACCCAGCACCCCCATCCACTGTGGCTGCTTCAGTACACCGGTCCCAAACCCTAAATCTACTCCTTCAACCCCCCACATGGTTAACCAGGGCATCAAGGGACTCCTACAGGATTACCCGATGACTCGCAAGTTAGACAAATTCAATAATGGGAGGTGTTTGAAGTTTGTTGAGAGGGATATCAACCTTTCCTTGGGGGAAGACCTCTCGATGGGGGAAGTAGCTGATATAGCCAAGAAGGTCCTTGTGGGCGGAGTTCGGGGGCAGAATTACACTATGGAGAGACTACATCTCTCAACGTTGGAGATTTGGGGCACTTTACTTAAAGAAATGCCCACCATTAGAGTGCTCACGGGAGGGTGGTTCACCCTTAGATTTCATAGGGAAGAGTATACATACTAGATACCCTCAAGGTTTTGTCACATTGAATTAGCCCATGTATTGCTAAAAAGATGGGATCCTTTATTTGATCCTGAGAGGGAACATCTAGGAGATGGGCTCCCACTACTAGGCTCTCCTTGATTCACTTGGATTGGGCATCAGACCCTATCAAGTTGAGCATAAGCCCTCCCATGGGAGGCCATCCAAGATTTCCAAACTCATCAAGATTGTTGGGGCAGATGTAGCCTAGGGAACACAGAACACCGTTGAAAGGGTACTTAGAGCACAGGACACCCTTGGCATTGTTCCCCCATGAAGTGGCTATCCTTTAATGGTAGGGGTTTAGCTAGCCCCTCTTAAAAATTAGCTATCAATAGGCTCTTGGGAAATGATCCATGTGATATTATTTTTCTGCAAGAAACCCTGGGTAGATTTGAGCTAATTTTTAGGACTCTCCTAACCATCATGTCAAGATGGAATTTTCAAGCTCTGGATGTTGCTGGGAGATCGGGGGGTATTGCGCTTGGGGTAAACCTAGAATCCATCAAGGTCACCTATGCATGGGGAGGTCATGGATTCTTGGGTATGGATATATTTTGAGCTCAATTGGGTAGAAATCTCTATATTATGAACATCTACACCCCCAATCATAGTAGACTGGACTTCTAGCAGAAGATACTAGTGAACCCCCTCATTGACCACTCCACTACACTAGGGAGAGATTTAAACTTCACCATCAGTCATGAAGAATCCTGGGGACACCACTCATAGTTGGATCCACTCTCAAATCAGTTGGGATTACTTCTGGAGCAACACAGTCTTATTGGCATCCCTATGAACAAGAATTTGTCAACATGGTACAATAGAAGGACTGGAGAGTAAGCTCTCAGTAGGAGACTTGACAGGTTTCTCATACATGAAGACCTGATCACTTCCCTCACTAATTACAGATAGTGGGTGGGCACTCGTGGGATCTCAGATCATTCCTTTATCTATTTGGATTGGCAAGCTCCTCTAAAAAACCCAGGGCTCCCTACAAATTTAACTTGACCTGGTTAAAGGAACCTGAATATCTCAAGTTGGTTACAGTATTTTGGAAAGCTCATCCCCTACCAAATGATCAGATGAAGGCCAATGGTTTTGGCTACAACCTGGTCATTCTCAATAGAATATCCATTGATTGGACCAAGGGGAAAAAGTCCAGGGAGGAGCATACCCTCTATGACATTAAAATCAACTAGCATCACTAATGGATGATCAAGGCAGAGGGTACACCTCTATCGAAGCAATGCTACACCTTATGGACTTAGAAGCCAAGAAATCCAAGTTCCTGCTAGAATAGGAAGAAACATGGAGACTGAGAAGCAGAGAAATTTGGTTACAAGATGGGGATGGCAACACTAAATTCTTTCATAAATATGCCAATGGAAGGAAAGCCAACAATACTATTTGGTAGATGCCTACTAAATAGGGTCTGATTACTAAATCCTATAATCAACTGGCTAGGTTGGGGAACACTCACTTGAAGTATCTTTTCAAAGCCGCACCAGGCACAACTCTTATTGACATTACCTACATTCTGGGGCATTATCCTAGATTTGTGGAGCCAAACTCAAAGCAAGACCTCATCAAACCTGTAACTATGAGGGAACTGGAAACTACAATGAAGTGGTTTAAGAGGGACAAAAGTCGGGGCCAGACGGTTGGTCCATGGAATTCTATCTTACCTTCTTTGTTATTGGATTGGACCTACTCAATGTGATTTAGGAATGTCGCTCATCATGAATAATGTATGAAGCTATAAATTCTACCTATATCACCCTTATACCCAATATAGACTCCCCACTATCTTTCAATGATTTCCGGCCTATATCCCTTTGTAATTGCCTATACAAAATTATTGCCAAGATAATTGCCAATCACATCAAGTCGATCCTATTAAACAACATATCCTCTCAACAATTTTCCTTCCTACACAACCATAAAATTCAAGAGGCCATTGGTACAACACAAGAGGCCCTCCACTCCATTAAATAGAAGAGCCTTAAAGGGGATATTCTCAAAATTGACCTCTCAAAGGCCTTTGACCGGGTCAACTGGATATTTATCAAGATGATCGTTACACACTTGGGCTTTCCACATGCCTTCATTAGATAGATCATATGTTGTATCACAATTGTATCTTTCAAAACTTTAAACAATGGATCAGCCTACCATTTCTTTCGGGTAGAGCGAGGAATCAGGTAGGGATGTCCACTCTCCCCACTACTTTTCCTTATTGTAATGGAAGGTTTAAGTAGGATGATTGCTTTAGAAAAAAGAATAGGGAGGCTCAAGGGCCTCAATATCACGGAACGATGCACACTTATGCATTTTCTTTTTGTGGATGATATTTGGATATTCTTAGATGGAGGTATATAGGACAACAACACCCTCTCTAAAGTGTTGGGATTAGTTTGCACTGCAACAACGATGGAAATTAATGGGGCCAAATCCACTATTACTTTATCAGCTTGCTCTCAACAGGAGACCTATCAAGCATATCACAGCTACCCCTTCAAAATCCTAATACTAGAGGATGGTTTGAAGTACACTGGCTTCAACATTAAAGCAGATGGATACAAAATTACATATTGGACCTAGATGGTTGCCACGGTGGAAAAAATATTAAACAATTGGAGCCATAAGTTACTATCCAAAGCTGGTAGACTGGTGCTCATTAAATTTGTTCTAGAAGCAACCCTGGTCTACTAGATGTCCCTAGCCTGGATTCGCCAAGTTATATTACACACGATTCAGTGATTATGTTTCCATTTCTTATGGAAGGGACACAAGGATGGGAAACAACTTGCATGGGTCAAATGGAACAGAATTGCAGTCCCCAAAAAATTGGGAAGCTGGGACCTCAAAAATATTTTTGCATTCACACAAGCACTTGCGGCCAATCTAGGATGGCTTTTCCTAAAGCACAAAAGCCTTCCGATAGAGGTGGTTACGTATAAATATATCTAGCCTTGTTCAGTTATGGACTAGATAAGGTTACCAGATTGGAACAGGAAAGGAATATTAGTGATTTGGAGAGTTGTCATACACACCCTGCCCATTATAAGAAGTGGTCTTACTTAGCATATTGGAAATGACATGTATATACACATTGGAGCTGATCCATGGATTGGATGCGGAAAATTACACAATCTCTCTCTTGGGTTTATTTATTCCCTTAATCGTAGTGGAGTGGAAACCATTGCACAAATTGGGGATTTATTAAATACAACCATATATCAGCAATATTCTCTATCAGAGGAGGCCCTTGATATACCAGAATAGTGGCATATGGAGTGGCGGAGAAACGTTGCAGCTTTAATAGAATCCTATGTGAGACTTAGGAATGTTGATGATGAAATGATATGGGCCCTTGCTCAAAAGGGGACTGTGGGGTCGTTAATATGCCATGATTATTGTCACTTGTGAACGTTTATTCCACCCATTTCCACCATTCTTCATCATGTCATTTATTATAATTTATCATTTAAATACATTTTATAAATGATTTATGCTCTCATGGATGAATATTATTTATTCTCCTTTATTTCTAATAAATTGATTATTATGCATTATTTTACCATTGATAGTTCTAATAAGTTGGTTGTAACCTTATTTACCATTTTTAGCCTCCAAAGTAACTTCCAGATTGAAGATTGGATTTTTAAATCAGCCAACTCAGAAATTCGCTGGTTTAAGGAGTGACAGTTTTGCGGTTAAGATTCTGAGCAAATGAAGACGAATTTGGAAAATCCGGAACATGGGTTTTGTCCAGAACGGGCCCAATTATCTTCATTAAGAACAGTTTTCCAAATTCGGCCTGTACAGGGAGACACGCAGGGTTCTTTGAGCACGATTTTCTCTGATTTGCAGTTGCGGCCGTCCTTCAAATCTCAGCTGCAAAGCCAAATTCGCCTTGTTCTTGTTGATCAAATGGTTAGAGGCAAACCAATTTTGTAATAGGAATTATGTTGTACTTATCCTTATTGTAACTTCTCTCTGATCTCTCTCTATTTAAATGAAAACAGAGATCAGAGAGGGGGATGATTTGAGTGAGAGGTAATGATGGATTCGGAGAATGAGAAATGTTGGACAACAATAGTGGATTATTCATGTTGTAATTCTTAAGCTTTTGTTATTGTAATGATTCCACAATTGGCTGATTAATAAATGATTTGGGAGTGTTGTTCATTTTTCTCATTCTGAAGTAACCCCGCAGCATCCGCTGGCAGCTAAGGGCCCAGCCTTTGGTGGAGTACGCTGCTGTCTCTACTGTATAGTATATTCTTTTGTTTTATGCGTGGTTTTCTTATCCTTATAGTTCAGTAATCTGATGCATGAATGCTATGTTATCATTAATTCATTAATGTTTCTTTCCGAAATCCTTGTGGCGATTCTGCATTATATTATTAAATCTTTTCCAGAATTGATTGCATGGTATCAGTCTGAATCGGGTATTTCTGTTACAGAACTTTTGTATTGAACATTACCATCATGAGATTTATTTGAAGTTATGATTATTGGAATCCGGAAGTAATGTTGTATTTGGAAACATAGTTATCATCTCAGATTACTATCTTAGTGTGTTGAATGTATATATGATTGACGTCCCTGTTTTATAATGAACTGTTGTTCCATAATTCATTTGTAAATATCTTCTCGTAAAGTAAAGATCATTGGAATTGCTTTTGCCGATTGTTACTTGATTGCGGAATGAGAGTTCAGTTCTAACTCGCGAGATTTAGTTCTTTTAATTGCTGTTTCGTTTACTGCTGTCCATTTCGTTTCATTATGCTTTTTTCCATTTCCTTTTACTTGCATTCATTGGCTTGGTGTGGGAGGAGGATCAAGGCTGTCGTGAGACACCGCAGACGCTATTATGCTCCCAGATCCATGATCCATACTCTAATTCCTTTTCCTTCATCAATTTCTAGAGGACTGAGTTATTGCTACCATATCCTTGATTGATGGTTGTTTGAATGAATGATTTAGTTTAGAACATTTCAGTTTCTTGCTGTTTCAATTAGATTTCTTTTTCAAGCATTGATTTACTTTTGGGTTTTAAGCACTATACTGCAAAACATTACTCTTAAGTAAATAGCCGCCTCAGACAGAGTACACTCTTGAAATAAAAAGTCGCCCTGGGTTGACAATTTTATGTGAGAATTAGGTGTTAAAAATACTTTTACCTCCACAGAGGACTTACACACCAAAGGAGGGTTACCCTATTATACATGCTTTCCATAAGCCTATTTCATTGTAAAGCTGGTGGAGTTAGTTATGGAAGTTGAAAGGCCCATTATGCACATGTCTCCTGATGTGGAACATAATCATGTACAAGACCCCATCTGGAACAAATATCAGGAAACTCTTTTTAGGGACGCTCCTCGTGTGTGTTATGGCGTGGGGAGGAGAAATCAAATCACCATATGTTTCTCTCCTACCCCACAACTAAGTAGATCTAGGAGCAGGTGATGCATACACTATATATATATCTCAGGGATGGGTTGGTGATTATATACTAAATGCCTAGAACAACTGGTGGACTAAAGCCCCTAATCCAAAAACTCGAAATCTCCCTTTAATTGTGTGTTGGCACATATGGATGAGCAGGAACAACAACATTTCTCATGGGAAGCAAATAATTTGGCCACTCATTATCCCTATGCAATAGTTACATTGGAATCCCATATGATAAACTGGTTTCCATGGTTCATACCATCATTCCAGAGGTTATAGACAAATTTCATCCTTGGGACTACTTCGACAGTTCTGCATAAGACCAAGGGTGTGACTGTGGCATTATCGTATATATATCTAAGACACATATCTTCCATATTTGCATGAGGTTGGGGGTGGAACAAATAATTTTTCGGAGCTCCTAACACTTCATCATCCCTTATACTTTGCATTAAACAAAAACTGTAGGAATTTACAAGTCTTTGGGGACTCCAATATTGTTATTAACTAGTTCAAATACACTTCTACATGCCATGCTCATACTCTCTGAACCATATTAGATGATGCATTGTTCTTAAAAACTCATTTTGATCATATTTCATGTGCTCATATCTACAGGGAGCACAACGAACTTTCGAATGAGCTTTCAAAAGTGACAATGCACCATCACAGAGGGGAATGGTTGATCTGTGACCACAGACCAGAGCAGATCTACCATTACTTCCATAGACCATATATCGATCAAGATCTATAGAGGGATGATAGGCCGTAACTTGTTTTCAGTTCTATCTATTGACTACAGAACAGTAATCACCGTGGGTGAAAATTTGAAAACTTTTTGAAACTATGTATATATAATGTATATATAATGTATATGATCAGATATAGGATGCATACCTTCCTCTAGGTTTTTGTATAGACTCCTTCAGATCTTAACAAATTACATATGACTACGGTCACTCGCTCTGCATATGCCTATGGCATTTACAACATGTAATTTTCCTTGATAATGAAAATTATGATACTTTTCCCTAGAAAAAAAATAAATCCACCAATCATTATTACTTATTGAGATCATCAATTTTGTCTTTCCTTTGCATTACTCTTTCCCTCCTAGAGATTTGTCTCATTCCCATATAGTTTTCTAGGGAGTCTCTCTTCCTCCCCGGCATTATATCTATCTAAAACCTTGATTAATTCCACTTTTCTCATATATATATATATATATAGATATACTCTTTTAAGAATTTTATTTAATGATTTTTAAAATAAACATAATTTTTTATTTGACCTATATGGTATCTAACCAGTGTCAAATAGACCACAGATTCTCCCTCATACATGGTAAGTTTCTCTTTGATTTTATCATAATTTAGTTGTGAGAATTTATGATTCCTTCACATATGAAAGCACATCCATGCAACTCATTGTATCCCCATAATGAGTCCTACATGTAAGTCACACTTGTCAATGTACAATCTAAAGTAATCATATCCTTCTCATATATGCATTGCTTGTTATCAAGAGTTAATATTGCATTAGTATGCTGGTCATGCCTTACCATGATTACCAATGGTTTAATTATCTTGTTCTGCTATGCATAACTCAAAGCATCACTTTTCAATCATGATATAAGAGAGTTTAACCAAAGCTTAAATTTTGAATTCTTGACAATGAATAAACTTTTTAAGCTCCCCAACTATGAGGGAACACAATAAAATTAACTTATTTGTTGGAAACACTGAGAGGGGGGGTGAATCAGTATTTATTATTTTTTGTTCTAGTGATTGCCAAAAGCATATATAGATATGTATATGTATACACAGAACATAGAGATCAATAATCAGAATAAATGCTTTTATTAAAACTCAATTCAGTGCAATGAAATAAATACAATATAAGTATAAATATGATTGTGAATTAGTTGCCAAGCTCCAACTTGGACTTCAGTGAGGCTCCAACCTCTAGAGCACCAACTCTGTTTTGCAGTGGTTCTGCACTTTGGAGCACCTACCCCTAATGACTTCAATCGTGTTCAATTCTGAGGCTCCAACTCTTGGGATCCAACCCAACTTTGGTATACACTGGTATGCTGCTTCACTCTATTCAACTTCTGCTACCCCTTTTGCCTCTACTACTTCCACTATCTCATACTCAAGGTATTCAACACAACAACCGCACCTCTCGTTCTCTTTTTTTTTAGGTTTTTATACATTCTCATGCTTTGTCCATTCATTTCCCCTTGCTCGCTAGCTCTTTGGCTTCCTCCTCACTCGGTTGAGCTTCGGCTTCCTCAACACTCGCTCGACCTTCTGGCTTCCCTTCTCCATTCGCTTTAGCTTCCTATGCCACATCATCCTTTTATCGCAATCGCCACTTTTAGAGGTTCACACATAACACAGCCGATTGTCGATGGTCGATTCCCTTGCTTGACGCGATATTATATAAACTACAGTTGATATTCTCGTCAAGTCCAACCTTATCGCAATCGACAATCACAAGGAAAGGGCCGCTTAACACTATGTTCCCTTTGCTCTGAATTCCCGATGCGATAATCGCTATCGGCGATCGCAATGGTCCACTTGGCACTTCATGACTTCCGCTCCTGATGTGTTGGATGCAATATAACAATAAACAGAAGTTAATATACCTATCGGGTTCGCAACCTTATCACAATCGAGGGTTGCCCTTGGCGGAGGTCCGATGCGATATCGCTATCGACAATTGCAAGTCACACAGGGTCAGGTTCGATGTGATATCGCTATCCACGATCGCAAGTCACATATGATCAGGGCCTTACACACTTGTGATACCCACTCTGAAATTCCGATGCGATAATCTTTATCGCAAATGCCAAAGGTTCAGGGCTCGACGGCTTGGGATGTAGCAACAGATGCGATAGTTGTTAATGCATATATGCATGGGTTTTGCCTCTGATAGCTCTCAAATGTGTAATTTGATTCCTCTGATGGCTTTGTTTTGGCTCTGTTTGTTGTGGTGGCAGTTGCACACATATGTGTGATAGTTGTTAAATGCATGCGTATAAGCTCTCCGATCGTTGTTTGTATCCTCTGTCGCTTCGATGGCTTTCTGCGTCATTTGTTTGCTTTGTCTACACCTCTGTTGCTCCGATGGCTCTGCTTGTAGGTTTTACCTGCATACATATAAGCTCTCCGATGACTTATTTGCATGCCTCCATTGGCTCTATCACCTCTTTGTGTCGTTTGATCCTCTGGTGGATCCTCTTCTTTGGCTCTGTCTCCTTCCTTGAATATTGCCATATTGACATCAATGACAATTTGTGTCCAACAATCTCCCCCTTTGTTATTGATGGCAATATTCTTCTGCTCTCTCCCCCTTTGACGTCAATGGCAGAGGAATGCATATGGACTCCCCCTATCAAACTACTCCCACTGTTCTACTACATCTTTATGAATGCACTTGAGTGATGATAAAGAAACAACCCCCATCTTTTGACACAGATGTTCGAATTCTTCTTGAGGAAGAGGCTTTGTGAAAATATTAGCTATCTACTCCTTAGTACTGATATATTCCAAGACAATGTTTTGTTCAGCTACTTGCTCATGGAGGAAATGATACTTGATTGGTATATGTTTGGTTCTTGAGTAAATCACTAGATTTTTGCTGAGACTGATAGCACTTATGTTTTCACAATGGATGGTAATTGGTTGATCTACACATATGTCGAGATCTTTTAGAGCTTCATTCATCCATAGTATCTGAGTACAACAATCTTTTGCAGAAATATACTTGGCTTCGGCTGTGGATAATGATATGGATGATTGTTTTTTGCTGAGGCACGATACTAAACAGTCTCCTAGGAAGAATGCATTTCCACTAGTACTTTTCTGATCATCTATACTTCCAGCCCAATCAGTGTCGGTGTATGCAGTTATAGTCAGTATTGAGTTCTTTGGGTACCAAAGACCGAAATCAAAAGTTCCCTTTAGATATTTGAGAATTCTTTTTACAGCTAATAAATGGGATTGTTTGGGAGCAGATTGAAATCTTCCCACCATTCCTACTGCTTGCATTATGTTTGGTCGTGTAGCTGTTAAGTATAGAAGGGCTCCAATCATTAACCTGTAATGAGTTGCATCTACTAGAGGGGAATCATCATCTTTGCTCAATTTGCAGGTTGTGGTCATAGGTGTGTTCATGGGTGCACAATCCTCCATTCCATATTTTTTGATCATGTCTTTTGGATATTTGGCTCGAGATATACACAATCCTGCTCTGGTTTGAGATACCTAAAGTCAAAGGAAGTGGGATAGCTCTCCTATCATTTACGTCTCAAACTCTTTTGCCATGATTTGAGAAAATTCATTGCTCATTTCGTCATTATTACTAGCAAAAATCAGATCATCGACATAAACAAGAGCAACTAGTAACTTCCCTTGATCTTTCGTTATGTATAGATCACTTCCAGCCACTCCCTTTTTGAAACCTTGTTGTTGTAGATAGATATCCAGTTTTGCATACCAAGCTGTAGGAGCTTGTTTCAACCCATATAAAGCCTTTTTCAATTTACAGACTAAGTCCTTTCCTGCTGTTAGATCAAAACCTTCTGGCTGCTCCATGAAGACTTCCTCCTTGAGTTCCCATTTAGAAATGCTGATTTCATGTCCATTTGATAGATTTTGAATCCTTTTGAGCAAGAAAATGCCAAGAACATCCTGATAGCTTCCATTCGGGCCACTGGTGCAAATGTATCTTCAAAGTTAACTCCAATTTGTGAATAGACTTTGCAGACAAGTCTTGCCTTGTTTCTGATAACTTGCCCTTCCTCATTCATTTTATTTTTGAACACCCATTTGGTTCCTTTTATTTTTTTTCCTTTGGACGAGGTACCAGCTCCCAAGTATTGTTCCTCTCAATTTGGGACATTTCTTCTTCCATGGCTTTTACCCAATGAGGATCCTTACTTGCTTCTGCAAATGTTTATGGTTCTGTCATAGATAGGATGGCAATGACTTTTCTCTTGGGTGTGATTGATGTCCTTCTTTGGGTCTACGCACCTTCATCTTTATCTCCAATGATCTACTCTTCTGGATGATGTCTTTGTACATGCTTCATCTTTGAAGGGGTGTTAGGTGGTTCTCTTTCCTCTTCTTCTTCCTCATTTATTTCTTCTTCTTTAGGTTCTTCTTCTTCAATGAGAAAGTCATCTTCATGTTCTTCAATTTCCCTTTTTGGAAGATCTTCATCAACCTTTACATCAATGCTTTCCATTGTTTTCTTCAGTCGATAATTTTAGCACTTGTAAGCCTTGCTCTGTGTAGAGTATGCGAGAAATATCCCTTCATCAACCCAAGAATCAAAATTTTTGGGTGAGCCATCATTTATTTTTATGAAGCACTTGCTTCCAAAGATCTTGAAGTACTTCACCGAATCAGGTCTTCGTTTCCATAGCTCATATGGGGTTTTGTCACAATTTGGTCTTAATTGAGTTCGATTCAGTGTATAGACAGTTGTACAAATGAATCCAACCATATCTTTTAATGCATTGGCAGGAATTACCACTCCTCAAACCATCAAGATAGAAGAGCAAATCAAGAAGAAAAAGGTAATAGTGTTGATTGATTCGGGAAGTACCTGCAATTTTATTCATTGTAAGGTAGCAAAAGAATTGAATTTCTTCCTATATCCAACACCAAAGTGTCAAGTGATGATTGCAAATGGAGGAACAATAAATTTCTCTACAAAATGCCATAATATCAAGCTATCCATGGGAGAATATGTATTAACTAGCCCAATGCTTTCTATTCCAATGGGAGGTGTTGATGTTGTACTAGGAGACCAATGGCTACAATCCTTGGGTATAATAGCTTTTAATTTTCAAGAACTTTTCATCAAATTTT
>APFE031526703.1:0-21105 GCA_000404065.3 Pinus taeda | reverse complement strand
CCTAAACCCTAAGTATTTTATAACATTTGAAAAGTTATTTGTAACTTCTATTTAACTTTTTATTAAAATAATTTACTGAATTGTTATAAACCCTAAAACCTAAGCCTTGAACTGTAAACCCCAAACCCTAAACCCTATACCTTAAACATTAATAATTTTATAACATTTTAAAAATAATTTTGTAGTTTCTCTTTAAGTGTTTATTACAATAATTTACTAAATTTTTATAAAACATAAACCCTAAGCCCTAAACGCTACACCTGAAACCCTAAAAGCTAAACCCTGTGCATTTTATAACATTTTAAAAAGAGTTTTCTAAATTTTTCTTAGGTGTTTATTAAAAGAATTTACTAGAGTGTTATAAACACTAAAACCTGAACCCTAACCATTTTACAACATTTTAAAAAGTTGAATTGAGGCTTCTGTGATCCATAACATATATAGAATAGTTTTCAGTGTAAATCACATTTAGAAAAACCTTTTCTGACGCGTTTCAAACCAACTAGTGTGGTTCATCGTCAGAATAAATTGAGGAGTCAGATCAAGCCTATCAATTATATACGGAGAGCAGATCCTCCAAATGGCTAGGTTGACTGGGTTGACCATCAACGACTATCTACAACAGCTTAGATTAAAATTAAAATATTAATAAGTCAAATGTATTAGTTATTAAATTTTAATATATTTTACTTAGGTTACTAAATTATTCAATCCAACTCATTTATGATTTATTTAATAAATGAGTTGGATTGAATAATTTAGTAACCTAAGTAAAATATATTAATTGAATAACTAATACATTTGACTTATTAATTTTTTAATTTTATTCTAAGCCATTGTAGATAGCCACTGATGGCCAACCCAGTCAACCTAGCCGTTCGGAGGATCTGCTCTCCCTCTATAATTGACAGCCTTGATCTGACTCCTCAACTTGTCCTCACGATGAACCACACTAGTTGGTTCGAAACACATCGACAAAGGGTTTTCTAAATTTGATTTACTCTGGAAAATCTTCTATATCTTTTAAAAAGTGTTTTGTAACTTTTATTTAAGTGTTTATTAAAGGCATTTACTAAAGTGTTATAAACTTTAAACCATAAACCATATTTTGAAAAGTTTTTTGTAACTTTAGTGTTATAAATCCTAAACCATAAAACCTAAACCATTAAACCTAAAACCTAAACCCTAAACCCGAAATCCTAAATCCCAAACCATAAACACCAAACAGTAAACCCTATACACTAAGAATTTTATAACCTTTTAGAAGGAATTTTGTAACTTTTATTTAAGTGTTTATTTAAGGAATTTACTGAAGTGTTATAAAACCTAAACCCTAAACCCCAAACCCCAAACTCTATATCCTAATGCTTAAATCCTAATGGACAACCCCTAAAATCATTCACTAAGGTCCTATGAACGCTACACCCTTAAGCCTAAAGCTTGAAAGCATTTACTAAGGTATTATAAACTCTAAACCCTAAAATCCAAAACCTAAGCCCTAAACCCTAAGCTCTAAACCCCAAACCCTAAAAAGCCTTAAACCCTAAACCATAAAAATCGCTAAACCCTAGAAAACCCTAAACCCTAAAAACCATAAACCGTAGACCCAAGAAATCATTTTTTTCTTTTTTCTAAGTGTTTATTAAAATAATTTATTAAAGCATTATAAACCATAAACCCTAAACCATAAGCACTTTATAACATTTTAAACCCCAAACCCTAAACCAAAGTATTTTATAACATTTTAACAAGATTTTGTAACTTTGTTTTAAAGTGTTTAATTAAATAATTTACTAAATTTTTATAAACCCTAAACCCTAAGCATTTTATTACAATTTAGCAAGTGTTTTGTAACATTTTAAAGCCCTAAACCCTAAACATTTTATAACATTTTAATAAGTGTTTTGTAACTTTTTTTAATTGTTTATTAAAAGAATTTATTGAAGTGTTATAAGCCATAAACCCTAAAATCTACACCCTAAGAATTTTATAAATTTTAACAAGTGTTTTGTAACTTTTTAAAAGTGTTTATTAAAAGAATTTACTAAAGTGTCCCTCAAACCTAAACCCTAAGGATTTTATAACATTTTAAACTTGAAACCGTGAGCATTTTATAACATTTTAAAAAGTGTTTTTTAACCTTTTTTTAAGTGTTTATTAAAATAATTTATTGAAGTGTTATGAGACCTAAACCCTAAACCCTAAACCCTAAATCCTAACCCATAAGCATTTTATAACATCTTAAACCCAAAACCTAAAGCATAAAGCATAAACTCTAAACCCTACGTATTTTATAACTTTTTAACAAGCATTTCTTAGCTTCTTTTGAGTGGTTATTAAAAGCATTTACTAAAGTGTTATAAACCCTAAACCCTAAACCACAAGCCCTAAACCCTAAACCATAAATCTAAGAATTTTAGGACACTTTAAGAAGAATTTTGTAACTTTTATTTCAGTGTTTATTAAAAGAATTTACTAAAGAGTTATAAACCCTAAACCATAAACACAAAACCATAAACCCTAAACACAAAAGCATAAACCCTAAACCCTAAAACCTAAACTCTAATATCTTAACCCCAAACCCCAAACCCTAAAACCTAAACCATAAAACCTAAACCATAACCATTTTATAACATTTAAAAACTATCTTTTAACTTTTATTTGAGTGTTTATTCAAATAATTTACAAAATGTTGTAGACCCTAAACACTAAACCCTAAACATAAACCCAAACCTCAAACTTGAAACCCTAAACCCTAAACCCTAAATCCCAAACACTAAACCCTAAACCCTAACCTATAAACCCCAAACCCTAAATCCTAAATCATAAATTGTAAACCCTAAACCTTAAACCCTAAACACCAAACTGTAAACATTAAACCTTAAACCCTAAACATTTTATAACATTTTAAAAAGTGTTTTGTAATTTTTATTTAAGTGTTTATTAAAAGAATTTACTAAAGTGTTATAAACTATGAACCCTAAATTGTAAACCACAAACACTAAACCCTAAACCATAAACTCTAAACCTAAAACCCTAAGCCCTAAACTCTAAACCCTAACCATAAACCATAAACCCTAAATGATAAATCCTAATAATTTTATAGCATTTAAAAAAAAATATTGTAACTTCTATTTAAGTGTTTATTAAAATCATTTCCTTAAGTGCTATAAACCATAAACCCTAAACTCTAAACACCAAACCCCAAATCATAAACCCTAAACCATAAACCCTAAGAATTTTATAACATCTTAGAAAAATTCTAACTTTTATTTAAGTGTTTATTAAGAGGATTTATCAAAGCTTTATAAACCCTAGACTGTTAACCCTAAACCCTAAGAAATTTATAACATTTTAAAAAGTCTTTATTATAATAATTTACTATAGTCTTATAAACCATAAACCCTAAGCATTTATAGCATTCTAAAAAGAGTTTTGTAACTTTTATTTAATTTTTTATCAAAATAATTTACTAAGGTGTTATAAACCCTAAACCATAAAAACTAAAACCTAAACTATAAACCCTAAACCAAAAAACCTAAACCCTATATGCTAAACCCTAAGCCTTTGATAACATTTCAAAAAGTGTTTTGTAACTTTTACTTAAGTGTTAATTCAAACAATTTACTAAAGTGTGATAAACCCTAAACCATAAACCCTATACCCTAAACGCCAAACCCTAAAACCTATACCTTATACCCAAAAACCTAAACCCTAATTAATTTATAACATTTTAAAGAGTGCTTTGTTACTTTTATTTAAGTGTATATTAAAAACATTTGCTAAAGTGTTATAAACCATAAACCTTGAATGCTAAAGCATAAGAATTTTATAACATGTTAATAAATATTTGTAACATTTATTTAAGTGCTTATTAAAAGAATTTACTAAAATGTTATAAACCATAAATCATAAAACCTAATGTTTATGTCCTATATATATGTTTATCTTAATTAAATAAATCAGAACTAGACTTATGATCACATAAATAAATATTTCTATACATGCAACAATCACACATATAGAAATAAAGAGAAAAAGCATAATTGTGATATGGCAATAATTACACTCTCAAATCAAATTTTCTTTTAAATATTCAGAGCCTACAAAGAAACCTCCATGCATTGTCAAATGGATTATTGTATGTTATACAAAAAAAAATAGAACCACACTTATTGAGATGAATCTACTCTTTAGGAAGCACATAATTTTTCTTATTTCTGAAATTATTAACCTTTGCTCCTCTCCTATGCTCAAAAATTGCTAAATTATTCTCTCTTGATATATGGAGTCTGTTTAGTTTACAATAACGTGTCTATTAATGTCTACCATCTTGTCATATTTTTTCTTTGAGATAGATAACTACTCTTCATAATAATAACACTAATTTTGTTTGACTACTACTCTAATCCCCTTATATAGATAAATTATTTATGTATATGACCCATCAACTAGTTAGCTAATATTCACTCATTGTAAATGTTAAAAAATAGAATAAAACAAGATATATTCTCAAACTGTGCAGCTCACAGGTGAGGAGCTTCACTTGGAGACCTCCTCTAGCAGAACGCCCTACACATTCGTCATAAATCGTTAAGAATAAATAGTTTACATGCAAGTACGAGAGTTAGAAAAATAACCTATAGTGTAGGAACTAATTCCTAATCTAATTCTCACAGACAATTAATGAACGAACTCTCTCCAATAATACATTCTACATTAATTTCAACACTCCCCCTTAATGGAGAATGGATTCACTAGTTCTCCCAACATCTCCTTAAATAAAAAAAATAATAATTCATCCAAGGGGCTTAATAAAAATGTATGCAACATTATCACAAGTATTACAATATTCAATATAAATTTGTTTTGACTAAACATTCTCTCTAACAAAGTGAAACTATGTATCACTATGCTTTGAGTTTTTATGAAACACTCGATTGTTTGCAAGTTTGCTTGAGATTTGATTGTCACATTTGATAACTATAGGATCCTTTTTTTTTCCTCCGGCATCATGAAGAAGTCTGCTCAACCAGACTTCCTTAAACATTGTTGCACACACTGCTTGATACTCTGCTTCTTCTAAAGACAAGGATACATTTTTCTTCTTCTTGTTGCTCAAAGAAATGTCCCTAGACCCAATGTTGAATGCATAACATGTTATGGATCGTCTATCATTCAGATTTCCAGCCCAATCTGAATCTGAAAAACCTGTTAATCTAATATCAAATGAATCAGTATATTTAATAACAAATTCCAAGGTTCCTTGAATATACCCTAAGACACCATTCGCTTCCACCCAATGACTCTCAAGAGGCTTTGACATAGATTGCGCCAAAGAGATGACTGCAAAAGCTAAATTAGGTCTAATTGTAATTAGATAAATCAAACTCCCAACTAGTCGTCTCTATAGTGTTGAATCCACCTGCTTAGAACTGTCATCATTATGGAGTTTAAGATTCTATTGTAACAACGCTAGGGAAGCTTTTCACTGATACATGTTGAACTTTTTCAATAAGCTCCTCACATAATTTCCTCGAGATTAAAGAGTCTATCCAGAGTCCCTCCAGACTTCAAGACGCAAATAATAGTGTAACTCTCCAAGCTTTTCCATATGAAAATCCTCTAACATCTAAATTTTGATTTCTTTAATGAGATGATATCCATTTTCTATAAGAATAATATCATCTACATATAAAGAAATCAAAACTATTTGCCCCATTTTCATCAAACACAATATACATAGTAGGGTCATTCTTTCTCTGCTTATAACTATGGTGCAGGAAAAATGAATCAATTTTATCATACCATGACCTCGGTTCCTGTTATAAACAATATAATGTTTTTCTCAATCTACAAGCTAAATGTTCCTCCTTTGTTTCACAAACCCCTCACATTGGATTAAATACACTTCTTCTTTCAATTCACCATTTAAGAAAACATGTTTCACATCTAGTTTGTGTATCATCCAATGATTTATAGTAGCTAAATCAATTACCATTCTAATTGTGTTTAATTTAGCTACATGGGTGAAGGTTTCCTCACAATCTATGCCTTCCTTCTATGAATAACTCTTTGCCACCAACCTAGGTTTACATTTGTCTATAGTACCATTGTTTGCCTTCAAGTAGTTCAACTAAATCCCAATTTTTGTTCTTAAGTATTGACTCATATTCATCTTCCATGGATATTCTCCACTCATCATATTGAATTTCTTATTTATAATTAGAGCGTTCAACAACATTTAACATACTAGTTATAAGACCATGATCCCTATACCTTGCTGGCAATTGATTTTCCCTACCTGATCTCCTTAGTGGTCAACTGACCTCAAATTTGTTTTGATCATATCTTAGTCAATATTTGGAGAAAATAATATTAGATTATAAATTAATTTAGATAAACATATAATGAGATATTTTATATTAGTGTATGTTAGTTTTATATGAATATTATATGACTAACTATATCAAATGTGTTTCAAATTAACACATTGAAAACTTATCTCCAAGAAGTGAATATTTTAACTCAAGTAAACTATTGCATGTTAGGTTGGATATTTTCTCATGGAAATCACAATGTTGCAAACAAAATTATTAATGGAAATTTAAAAATAATATTTTCGGTAAATGCTTAATGAAAATTTGGAAACAATAAGTAACTTAAGATGTCTCTATGAGGAGTTGGACAATCACTACACCAAACATTTCTCACTATCAAGTTGGGTTGGGAAGAGACTGTTCATCCCAAAAAATAGTAGACTGTCATCATGACTTACCTCAGTCTAATTAAAAATCAACACATATATTTGAAATTACATCAATGATTCAAGTAGTAGTCTCGTGCAATTGAGAAGAAGAGTTAATCTCCATAATTTGGGTTTATCACACAATCGTAGCCATAGATGAATCTTAGTCTCAGACATTGTCTCTGAGATTTCAAGCGATAAGCATCTAGATCACTCCAGAAATAACTTGAATGGTTCCATCCATGCCACCTTCAACCAACTACTAGAGTTGCAAGTCTTCAATATTTTCTCCAATTTCGTCAATGCTGCAATTCCATCATTCTTAAGAAATCTTCTGAATCTTTTATAGCTTAACTTAAGCGACAATTTTCTCACTGGAGCCATGTTGTTTGAGCTAGGAAAATTAAAGTACCTATAACATCTATGGCTAGTGTATTGAAATTTCTTCAAATATTGTTTTTGGATGTTGTTGCGTCAGGTAATGATTCTACTTCCTACAATCACTTCTATCATTTAATACATGCTAACAAATTATGTAGCACAATATGTTTACTCCAAATTTAGAGAAGGATGTTATAGAAGTAACCCTTACCATTTTTATGATAGTAGGGATATCAATATATGTCTCCATTAGCTCCTCATCATAATAAGAATAGCATTAATTCTATTATCTCTTTCTTAGTTTATTCTCTTTCGAATGAGGTAATTTCTCCTTTGGGCTATTTTTCTTAGTTGATATCTTCCACTTCTCTAATCATCTTTTTATGCAAGACAAAAATACTTTCTGCAATTGAAAATTGAGACATACACTTAAAAACTGAATGCTAAAAAATAATATAAGAAAAATCCTCAAAAAATTTACTTTAGTGAGTCCGGTTGATCTTTCTAGATACACTAAAGCAACAATTGGAACTTATCTATACTACCTCCCAACAGAATTCATATTTCTACTCAGAAATAGGGAAAAAGTAATGATAATCACAATGTGTACCTTGTGGAAGTCATCAATTTTGGTATTTTTGTAGAATCCAATCAACATTGCAATACATATAATTAAATTTGGAAAAACATATCTATACTTTGTTAATTTTAGTGCATCAAGCGATAAAGTGGAAAATATCATATTGTTTTATAAAATCTAATATACATAAATTAATGTTGTGAAATCATAAGCATAATAGCTAAAATGGGCTTGACACACAAACATTAAGGCCTCAAGTTATCTAGAAAATATAAGCCATTATCATATCATATAATGGGATAATTATGACTACTCATCAATAGTCAAAATCTCATGTGCATAATACAACATTTTTCATATTCCCTTTTCATGGAATTTAATTTGAAGGAACTACATTTGATTCACCTTTATCTTCACTATGTCAAGCCACTTTAAGTATATATAAGTTTTAGTTAATATGCTAAGTATTAAAGTTGATGTGTACTATGACTTTTAGAGTTACAATGTCTTTATCATGGCATTGTACTGGGGTGCATAGTTTCTAGAAATCATTGTATTAAAGATCATAGTGCACTATAGTTTACCTAATTTTAGATTTACTATGTTAAGGATTATAAAGTAATCAATGTAATTTTTTTAATGGTAATAGCGGTAAGAGGCCGCATTGTGGAAGGCTTTGTAATTCTCTAAGAGTACTTGTGATCACCCTAAATTAGGGGTTAAATGGGTTATGGGACATTTCAGTTTTTTGGCATTCATAATGGCTTTTGTTTAAGGGACACATATTACATTAGATATTATAGTGGTCATAGTGGTGAAAGGGAAGAGAAATAATTAATATATAGTGCAATGAAGAGGAATATCTAATAATAAGTTTATTATAATTAGTGATTTCAAAGATAGCCCTCCAAGATTTAGTATATAGGGTTTTTTAAATGTCCAGTGTTTTGCAACTCTTAAAAATATTGAAAAAATTTATCCATAAATTTGAGATAAATAATTTATTTGTATAATGTAGCATTCAAAATTTTCTAATCTAAGATTATTTAAAAAAATATATAAATTAATTATTTTTTACTACTAATTAAAAATACTACTAATCCATATGACTTTTTTGGTTTATTAAAGAATAATACTATTAATCCATAGGAATTTTAATAGGGATTTTTGCTAGTAAACAAACTATCTTTAAATTTTATTTTAACAATTTTACTATATCACAAAAAAATACTAATTCTATTTGCTTATTCATAATTATGCAAATTCATTCTCATTATTGGAGATGTCATTGAGATGTTGTGTAGATAATGTTTCAGAGAACGTCCATGGCTTGGGCCGCTATATAGAGATTCAACTATTAAATTTACACATTAACTTTGTGCATTTTCTGTGCACTTTCATGAAAGAAATTCACGTATTTTCTTATTTTACCAACAATTTTTTAACATTTTTTTTTTAGAATCATTTTATCTTTTTTAAATTTAATTTCTTTTAAATTTTACTTTTTGGAACATTCCAAAATGCAATTAGAATTATCCTTTCTAAATTTAGGTGTTAAGTTTTTGTGTTTCAAAAATCTAATTAATACTTCTTAATAAAAGGATTGTGTTTAGAGCTTATATATATATTCAAGAATATAAATTATTTTCTTCTTTCTAAATATTGCTAGTCTTTTTGTTTCTTTAAAATTTCAATAATGTAATTAATATTTGCTAAATTTAACATTTAGATGGCTATTTTTGCTTTTTTGCACTTTCAAGAATGTGAAGCAATTGTAGAAAATAAGAAAACAATTTTCAAATTTAAATACCTAGTCTTAAAAAGCTAATATAATTGGTGTCTTATAAAAAAATTCCATAAATAGTCTCCAACAAAAACATTATATCAACATCACACTCTAAAGCTCATAAATAATAAAAATTCATTTCAAACATTATGTTTCCACCCATCATAGTTATATTCTTTATTGCTTAGCCTCCTTCCAAAGCCTTGCGGACTGGTCTCGCTGCTTAAAAAAATAAATGAAATAAAAATAAATGAAATATTAAACAACCGTACCTGTAATACGTGAAAATTGTACTTGTAATACGTGAAGATTGTCTTATTGGAAAGCTTGTCAAACTTGTCACTTGTGAAAGACGAATCACATGGAAGAATTTAGTGTGCACATGATTAGTGGTGACATGTCAAAGGATTTATATCACGGGAGAAGCCTTACCAGTATTGTAACAAGTCAAAAAATTTATACAACACGTTATACCAACATCTTTGGTTCATTATATTGTAACAAGTCAAAGGATTAAACCCAGATGCTTAATTAATCGGTGCGTGTGACACTTACAATTAATGTGACTAGTGGGTGCTTGAGTTCATCCAACATTCAAACGAATTTATGCCAATTAATCCTCATTGAACCTTCAAACGAATTTATGCCAAGTAGTTGGCGCTTGTAGTTTGTTATAAACTCTGACAAAAAAAAGGTATATTCTTCTCTAACAATGCCCGGTTCGTTTAATGTTTATTGAACCTTCAAACGAATTTATGCCTCGTGTGGTTTGTTATAAACTCTGACAATGCCCGGTTCGTTTGCGTTCGTTATAGGTCAAGTTTGTTATAATTTATGCCTAGTGTTCATGGAACCTTCAAAGGGATTTATGCTCAGTAGTGGGGGCGTGTAGTTTGTTATAAACTCTGACAAGAAAGCGATATATTACAGTCTGCCAATGTACGGTACGGTTCGCGTTCGTTATATCGTTATATTATTTAACAAAAATAGCATATTGCACTCTAGTATGTATGGGCGCGTGTACAACAGAAACATCATCACGAAGTTTATTACACTCCAGTATTTATGGGTGAGTGTACAACAGAAACGTGATCATGGAGTTTGTTATATTAAAAAAAACAATCTATCACTCTGATAATCACACTTGATAATGGCGTGATATATTATGGAAATTATGAAAATTGGGAGTCGATGGAAACGTTTAAAGGGTGTGGGAAGTAACGGAAACCAAAAAAAGACATGGGAAGTATATATATCCGGGGCAACCTTTATCATCATCATGAAGTTTATTACAGTCCAGTATTTATCTGTGAGTGTACAACAGAAACGTGATCATGGAGTTTGTTATGTTCAAAAAAAACAATCTATCACTCTGATAATGACACTTGATAATGGCGTGATATATTATGGAAATTATGAAAATTGGGAGTCGATGGAAACGTTTAAAAGGTGTGGGCAGTAACGGAAACCAAAACAGACATGGGAAGTATATATATCCGGGCAACCCTTATCTCCATTGTAGGTTCTTAGCATCCGCTTAAGTGGCCCGATCTCCGTTTACATAGACTAACGTCATAAATTATTTGTGGTCGGAAACTTTCACCGCCGGAAACCCTGCCAGTAACTTTCACGTGGTACGGGAACAAGAAGGTAGCAGGCACGACTCTATAGAGTCAGTTAGATAGTTTATAGAAATCAAGGACATCTATGACAAATGTTCATCGAGAAACATAAACTATGGTCATCTCCCAACGTTTCATTTTCAAATTCAAAAGTTTTATGTGGACCACAATGTAGTTGCTTCCTACCGCTTCTAAAATAATTGAAATGCATAAGCATGAGCCAACCTTTGCAACTCCACGAAGATACTTGGGGTAAGGAAAGTGTAGAGTTTCATTTTTTTTCAATTTAATTACTATCCAGTCCACTGATTTACACATATATTGGAATGATTGATTTGGAATGATTGATTTATGTAAGGGGAATTAGAATTTTATTTTTATAATCTTATTTTTTATAATCTGTGTTTTTTTAAATTATATGCAAGTCTTATTATTGCAAAGAGTAGACAATTATTCTAGTATAAAATTGTCTTTAAATGTTGAGAATGAAGTAACTAAGCTGTTTCAAGGGTTTTGGAATAAGATCTCATCAAGAAAGGTTATTGTTCATTATCTTGGTTTTTATGGTTCCACCTTTTCTCATATTACTTTAACAATTTTACTAATATCCACAAACATTGCCCATAAAGTAATTGTATAGATTTTAATTTGTCGGTGTATCTCTAAACTTCTTGATTGTATCATTTAACACGAAAGAAATGCCCAACAAATGTGGTAACACAAAAATTTTTACCATTTCACTAAAACAAAATTTTTCATGGAGGAAATGACCAACAAATGTGGAAACATCAATCTTCTTGACCATTTCACTAAACCAAATATTCCATAGAAGCAACTGCCAACAAATGTGGAAAAATCATTTTTCTTGACCATTTCAAGAAGGTGCATTTAAATGTCCCAAAGTTGAGATAATTTGGTGTGATTTGAGAAAAGGTTGGTGTGGTTAGGTTGTATTGTAGTTGGTACTCTTTTGAATAGTCGCATTTAGTCTATCTACATATCTTCAATGTATTCAATTACATTCTACTTTGAAGTAGCTAGTGGATTTCAAAAGATCTCTTGTAAAAGCAATTTTGATTATAACAGAAAACATGAGTACCATGAAAATTATTAAAAAAACTTATCTTCAAATAAATAATAAAAAGAATAGTCTCTTATAAATATCTTTTTAAAAATTATTTGAGTAATGAAGAGATATTATTACATAACTTTAAAAAAAAATTAAAGGTTAAACCAATATTTTTTATACTTTTAAGCTTTTTATGATTTTTGGCGAGAGTTTGATAGCCATTATTTATTGCTAATCATTATCATGGTCATTTGAGCTTCTATATTCTGCATGCAATGCAATATTTAATATGTATTCTAAGTCTCTTATGTGAAGTTTTTAAATTAATCTTTTATCCTATGTGTATTGAGCCAGTATAATTGTGAATCTTTTCATATATATTTGGTTACTTTCTAATGTTTTTTACTCACTTTGAATTATATTAATGTTTTGAAAAAGATGCTAAAAATAATTGGGTGTTTTTATTTCATTTTTCTTAGAGATTTTAAAAATAAATATAGGTTTTTATTTTTTATGGAAAAATGTTAATTGTCACCCATAATTCACCCAAAATAGCTTTCATCCTCATTCTTCCCATGAGGTTTGAACCTAAACTAGCCAATACTACATCACATACTAACCAATGAAACTACACTTCAAAAGTATATCAAATATCACCATTAATATGTATAACAATACTCCATAAACTAATAAAATATGCTTTCTTCAATGCATGATACATAAATATTTCATATTTTATATATTTATTATATTATAAATATTTTATTTTTAATGTATTATTTTATTAATTTTAAAAACTATTTAAATATTTAATATTATATTTAATTTAATGAAAAATTATTTTTGAAATATTTATTTAAATTTAAAAGTTATATTAAATTTAATATATTAAAAATTTTAATTTGCCAACTTTTATTAAAAGTGTTGAGAATTTGTTTTTTTATAATGTTATATAAATATTATGGTTTACTTTTAGACATTTTTATTCTAAAAATCTTGAAAGAAATATATGATATATATATATATTATATATATATTATATATGAAACTAAAAGTTTATATAATAATTATATTATTAGTTTAAAAATAATTTTTAATTTAAATTAGTTTTATTGTTCCTAATAAATTGAATGTGTATTTGCAATTTTAAAATTTATACTTATAATAATTTTGGTTTTATAAAATTAAAATTTTAATGTTGATTCAATATAAATAAATATTAACTATTATTATTATATGGGAATTTTTTATGTAACTATTATTTATATTAAATATGATTTTGCATTCTATAAATATATTGATGCTTAAAATTTATTATTATGGTATTTATTCATTTTGAAAATTTATTATTATTTTAATTTATAGTATTATTATTAAAATACTCGTTTATAGTTAAAAAATTGAATAAATTATGGATATGTGTGCTTATTTTGGAATGGAGTTTCTTGCATTTTAATTTAGTTATCAATAATTATTAAGTGGATAGTAGAATATTTAACATGTGCTAAATATTTTAGAATATTTATAGTAGTATACACAAATTAAAGATTGAGATTTATCTTGAAAGTAGTTGTGTCATTTTTCCATTTTAACTAAATTGATTATTATTTTTTTAAATGGAATATGACTAAGTGATATATGAAGTGAATGATGGTTTTTTGGGTATGGAGAATTGATAAGCCATGATATTGGCCCATGGTATTGTAAAAAGACCTATCTATAGAGTAGGAATACCCATGGCAAAGTGAGAGTAAATCTGTGTGGTTAAGAATATTTTTCCATATTATTTTAAATGTATAATATTTAGCTTATACAATACTTCTTTTCACTATTTATGAGCGAGACGATATAAATGAAACAATTGGTCAAGTAAGCATCAATTCATAATAAGCATCTAACTAACTAACCTATAACTTTATTTTAACTTAAATCCTTATAAGTTTATATCCATAATAAGCATCAAAATAATTACTACATCATATATCTCCAGTTGCTAAAATTTAAAAAAGTATAAGAACTAACTCAATTATAACCTTATTTTAAATAATTATTATTAATAATTATTCAATAGATGTGTTTATTCTGGAATAGGGCTTCCATAATTTTAATGTCATTATTAATAGTTATGCCAATATGCATAGCTATTTCGGAATATGTATTCCAAATTTTTTATTTTATTACCAACAATTACTAATGAGGGGAGAGAGAGGAAGAAAGAGAGAGATGAGGGGAGAGAGAAGGAAAGAGTGAGAGACATATCTATGGAATTGGAGGGGGAGAGAGTGGGAGGAAGGAACAAAGACATAGATAAATAGATGTTGAGAGAGAGTGAGGGAGAGAGGAAAGGAGAGAAGAGAAAGAATAGGAGAGGAGAGAGATAGGGAGAGAAGGAGAAGAGTGAGATAGGGAGACACATAGATGGGGGGGAGAGAGAGAAGGAGACAAGGAGGGAGATAGTGACAAATTTAGAGGCAAGAGAGAGGGAGAGGGTGAAGGGAGGGGAAATGGGGGAGGGGGGTTGGGGAGAAAGGCAGAGAGACAGGACTCATAGAGAGATGGAGAGGGAGAGAGGGAGAGAGAGGGGGGAAAGAAGAAAGGAATAGAGGGAGAAATGTGGAGAGAGAGAGGGAGTGACAAGGGAGAGATGAAGAGAGAGTCAAGGAGAGAGGAGAGTTGGGGGGGAGAGAGGGAGGAAAGAGGGGGTGTAGAAGGGGAAGAGGGAGTGAGAGAGATAGATAGATAGATATGGAGAGAGAATGTTTAAATTTTTGGGGTGAGATAGAGAGATAGAATAAGAAAGAGACACATAGATAGAAATTTAGATATTATATAATTAGCCTTGATCCATCTTAACCTTGGATCTATAAAGGGCCAAGATGGATCAAATATCTTGAGGTGTGAACCTTTACTCAAGTTTTGCAGTAAAAAAAAAGGTTTGCACCTCGAGAGATTTGATCCCCCTCGATGCTTTATATGGTTTATCTAAAAAAATGTTCATAATTTTATTAATAAAAACAAACTTACTATATAAGAAAATTGAATATGTCTAACATCTAAAATCTAACTCCTACATATATAGTGATTAAATAAAATATTGAAACAAAATTAAAAGAGGAAACAAAATTACTTATAACTATTTTTTTTTTGCTATGAGATTTATTTTATTTCTTATTTTTATATAATTGTTGTAATGTGCTGTATATGGATATTTTGTTAAGGATATTATTTAGTGAAATGGTTTAAACACAACATTTTAAAGTTAGAGAATTGCACATTCCACAAGTTTTATGAATTCAAATATTCTATAACAAGTTCAAAAAAGTAAAACATGTAAGAAATTAATATATAAGAAGTTAATATTTTCATATGAAATTTTTGGGAAATACTTTTACATTTATTTTTACTACGATTTGTATTTTTGTATAAATAATAATTTTACTATTGTGGACTAAGTTATAATGAGGATAATTTGGTAATTGATAAATGTGCATAACCATTCAAAAAATAAAAGTAAATTGAAGTTATATGACTTCTTGAATATGAGTAACTTTACGTGAATATAAAGGTTTATTATTACATTTTAGATATAATGAGGTTTATATAGTCAACTAAGGGAGGATAAACGAATTTGGAACCTTTATTTAGTGTTACAAGGGCAACGGAATATAGATGTGACAATAAATAGTTGTAATGTGTGGGAAATTTTTTTTAATAATTATTTTATGTAATGATTGTCTTTTATACTCCTTGTAATAAAATATTTTTATACTATTAATCAAAGTAACAACCTAGTGATCATGGCATAGTTTGAAAATGCAATTCGAGCTGATATTGATAATGGGTTCAAATACAAAATGAATTCAAGATAATTGTTGAGCCTTACTCCTAATTAATGGTTATTGGATTGTCTTTCTTTGAGGATGTTGCAGTTTGAAGATGGGAATAATGGAAATAAAAGCATAACCATAGACATTAAGAAGAGAACGTCAAATATAAAGTAACATGCAATCACATAATATGTTAAATTGGTCATGGTAACATATGGTAGTAAAGAAGGCACTAGTGGTTCATGCAAGATGTGAAGATGATCAGTAAAGTTTCATGGTTATTCCATTGGAACAATTCATCATAATAGATATGATAAAATATTGAAATTTTTAATGTGAATTCTAATTTGTTTTAGATCTCGTATTATTTATTGTTTGTTTGTAGGCATAAATATAAATTAGTTGAAATGCATGCAATATAAACTGAAGATACATACATACACTAACCAAATTAGGCACAATTTTTTCCTTGGGAAACCGTTACGGGAGAAACCTAGCTAGAAGGTGAGGTTTCTTTGATCTCTACTCTCTAGCATGGAAAAATATGTAGATACAAAGAAAGAGATACTCTCTATAGAGTTTCCTAAGACCTATGCCTTGTAAAGTTTCTACAAAATCTTAATTCCCTTTATTTTCTCTCTAACATCCCACTCCTAATTCCTTTTCTCAAATATGGAAGAAAATATAATAGCATGAAATGGAACTGCTACTCCTCCTAGTGGCCTAGAATGTAATGTAAACTAATATTTAACTATGTGAAAGGATTGACTCCCTCAACCCTCAATTAGAGTTACAATTTTGGGCATTCAAAAGTCTTTTTGAAATTCCATACATGGCTAGCACAATATGCATGAGTAACAAGGATTAATGTGACATCGACTTGCACCATGGTAGCCAGTATGGTACGTCAACTTTTAAGAGGCATAAATTTTGCATATAAACTTCTACTACTGGATGGTCTCGCACAAGAGATAGTTTTTTTTACCCAAAAAAAAAGTGTTTAATGCCTCAAAATGTCTCTAGAAGATTTCATTCCCAAATTTTCCAAACTCAGACCCATTGATAAAAAAGACCCTATAAGCTCATTCATGTAATTCTTCCACTCTAAAATCATTAAGATAGATAATGAACAATATAATAATTCATTATGAATCAAGAGAAATTATAGATGAGAAATAGTATCACAATTCCCTAAATTACATATGAATGAAGTCAAAATTGGAAGAAACTTACCCCTCAAAGAATACAAAACCTATGAGAAGATAGAAAAATAAGTATAAATAAATTGGGGTTTTAATAAATGAATGATGACAACCTATTGTAGCGCTCAAAACCATGATCAATCTAGAATGATGATGTGAACATAAAAGAGTAATAAATGGATACATAAAGTTAAATATGTGAATGTTTCTCAAACAAGTGTAAGAAATCATCGAGAACATGATGGAGGCTTTTGTAATTAGGGAATAGAAATGATGAAATAACTTAGCACTCTACTTGTATATTATAAATAAGCATGTGGCAAGTGATTGTGGAATCAAATATGTGTGGTAATGACTTCATATGTGGAAAAATAAATAAACTATGTAGACTAATGAGAAAACACCGAGCATAATTGAAAAAACTAGTGAGAATCAACTAAGGGAACTTGCACAAGAATGATGACACCAGAAGTGAAAATGGGGTGAAAACATGCCCACAAGAACATGTGCATGTCCTTATGAATGCACACATGGTCCTAGTTGTCTAGGTTCTGTAAGGTCCAAACTAGGCTACCTTCTTAGCATGGCTCAAAAGTGTATGCATTATTAGGAGATATCATTAGGCGATTTGAAAACCTTAACTTTATGAATTATGACAACCCTAGCTTTGTGGAATTTCAAAACCATATCAATGTGGAGTGTGGAAACTCCAATATAGTGATTTCAACTCTAAGTGCATAATTAGGCAATGTAAGTAAACAACCCATATTTACCTTGCTTAACAGATTGGCAATGTTTGTCAATGTATATTGAAGTGAAATTTGAAGACCTTAATTTTGTGCAATTTGAAAACCCTACTTTTATGGAATTTGAAAACCATAGTATTGTAGAATTTGATGGAAAAGAATTGTATGGATGTAATTTTCATTTATACCACTATGACTAATTTATTCCAAACATTGTCTATCTCTCTATTTCTATTTACACAATTTCTAGTCTCTTTCTCTCTCTCTCTCCCTCTATTTATATTTTCCTCTGTCTCTCATTTTCAAATAAGAACTCGATCGTCTCCAATTGAAGAAATTTTATGAGCTTTCTTATCATTTGAATCTCTAACCAATGGAAAATACGACCCATGATAAATATGGCCATAGTAACTATGACATACAAGAACTATGAACTTGAGAACTTTAACCCTTACGAGCTATGGCACATAATAACTATGACCTCGAGAAGTTTGACCCTCATGAACTATGACCTTAGGAATCATTCCTTTGTTGTTCACCGTTCCCTTCTAAATTAGGAACTTTTAATTCATTTTACAAGAATCATGACCATAAGAATTATGATGCGGGAGCCTTGACTATGAAATTAAACTAAGACCTTTCTTCAGTCATAGTTCTAGGGAATAATTCCTTTGTTAGCTAGGAACATTTACTCAAAATAACTATAATCATTGTTTATTAGTCATAGTTATAAGACATTTATTGACTAGATAACTATTATGACCAATGACCTATAATCATCATATTCATTCATTGATTAGATTTCCTATCGTCTAGAGTAACTGTGGTAATAGTTCTCATTGGTTATAGTTAGTATGGGTTAGAGTTCCTATTCGATAGAGTTATTGAGGTCATAGTTTTTCTTGAATTGATTCCAAAATATATCATTTCAATGTATCCATTATTTAACAATGACCAGTGGGAGAATGATGAGAATTATCCACCAGGATGAAGAGTCCTTAAAATTATGTTATCCGGATGTATGCATGTATGATATTGATAATCTTGCCACTTTTCCGCTATCCTCTTCCTCCCATATTTTGGTCATCCATTTTCTGTCAACCCCTTATTCTGAAGCAATATTTGTTAGGATCACCACTATAGTTTTCAGATGGTTGATTAAGTGATATGGTGCTTTGATAAGGTAGTTTAATTATCAAATGTGATGAGATAGTTTTTTGAGTTTTAAATTTAAATTCAAAATCTTAAAGTTGCAGTATACCACCTCTCATTTGTCTCGAAGGCTATTTTAACAATTATTTGTTTAGTTCAAATTGATGCAAGGATATGGAAGAAACTAGAGCTAAGACGTAAGCAGGAGGCTCCATAATGGACATTTCACTGTAGTATATGTTTTGTGTCTTTTTCACTGTTGAAAGAAGTCTTAAAATAATATCTTGAAAATTTTATGGTATTCACATTTTCTATTTAAGATATTATCTAACGAAAATTTTACATGGGGTATTTTAGACAATGAGTCTTTCATTGGCAGTTTGGACTAATATTTGAGTACTCTCCAGTTATCAATCTCAGATATCAAGTGACCTCAAGTTTGGATAACTAATTATGGTATCTAATTACCTATTTTCTCATTCTTTTCCAAGTTCCAGCAAATAAGTGTATTCAAATGTTCTAAATTAATATTAGTAGGTCAATTGTTGAGTTACTACTTCCAGAAAGCATCCATTTGAGGTAAGTTTAGCCAACTTGCAGAACTATAGTGATGACATTTTCTAGAAACGAAAGATAATGTTTGCAGTGCAATTCCACAGGAAGAAAGTGAAATCTTTGTGTACACAACTAGAATCTTAATTGTCACCATGCCACTATTTATACATATAAATTCTTCATGAATTCCTTTAAGACACCATCATATGATAAGGGAAAGGATGTGCATACCTAAGAGACCCTCAATGAGAAACCAACATCACAATCAAAAGTAGACGAAATTTGCATCCTATCATATGGGTCATTAGTATAATATAATCTATGGAATCCATCTCCATGAGGAGGCCCCACGCATAGATACATACAGAATAGCAGGTAAAAACCAAAAAGAAAATCTTATATCCTTAATAAATAGTTAATTGATAAGTTATCTTTATTTTGTAAGACATTTATTAAATTATTTAAATTTATATGTTTTCTTCTTCTTCTTTAATTATCTTACTTCTAACCCCATGTTTTCAACGAATTGTGTTGGTATCTAAGGTTTTTTACTAATTTGAATTAATATAAAGTTTTTCACAAATTTTAAACCCATCAATTGAAACAATTATAGTTCACAATTTTTTTTTAAACAATATGAAAGACATGATTTAAATAATTCACTATTTTAAATATCAATCAAGGCTAAGAGTTTGTAGTTGCAAGGAAAGAGCTTTGCATTGCATCACCACATAAAATATTGCCATACAAGAATGTATTAACAAATTTTATGATGTTTCCTTGAATTTATGCCTTCTTACTGAAGTCAAATTGACAAGAATAAATTGAGTTCTATAGACTCACTTAGCATATTACAGTTAAAAATCCATAAATACTTTACCCGCTTTTAATAGTAGAACTATTTTTCCATTTATCTTATTCATTGAAAAAATTGTCTAATATATTGTCATGAATAAGCATATTGTGAGGCTAAACAAATAGCTTAAAATGTAATATGACCCTTCTAAAAAAAATTAATTTCAAACAACAATTTAAAATAATACATTTGATAGTGTATTCTTTATTGATTAATATATAGAAAAACTATCCCAACACAAATTAACAGTGACTTAAAATAATCCATAAATTAATTATTTGATATAAAAAATATTCGCTATTATTTTGTATATTTTAGAATAAATCTCTTGTTTTATTTATCACAAAAGTCTACAATTTTTCAGAAAGGAGAATTTTTAATTTGGATTCCTCTAACTTCAAGCTTGTACTACTATTCTTAGCCATTAAATTAGTTTTAATAGTAAATGAACACCTTTTTTTTTTATTACAGTTAAATTAGTTTTGGTAGTAAGTGAATACTTTTTTTATGATTATAGTTAAGTTAGTTTTGGTAGTATGTTAGGCCACTATACTACTAGTGTAACTCCTTATCATTATTAT
>APFE031526697.1:151567-162131 GCA_000404065.3 Pinus taeda | reverse complement strand
CGAAGCATCCAATACCATGGACCGAAAACCATCGCGTCCAAAAAACATGTGCGAAAATCATGCACAAAACCATAGGTGGGTTCGCCCAACCTAACATAGGGTCCAAAACCAAATTTTTCCTGGGCGCTGCCCCGGACCTCATAAAGTGGGGTTACGGGTACCCCTCAAACCCCTTGTTAACTTTGTGGAAAGAATATAACACAAACCAACAAAGACACCAATATTATGTGGATTATTTGTCTCCACCTCGAACACATGGTGCATAGATGAAAGTTTATGTATTATGAGTGCAAACACATTCGCATGGCATGGTAACCTAGAACCCATCCACAAATGGTGTGGTCATGCCATGTAAGTATGGGGGATGCCATGTGGCTGACACATGGCATCCTTATGATTACTTGGCCTATGTTAATAGGCCAAAAATTCTAATGGGCATATTTTTTCATTCAAAACTTTAATTGAGGTAAACTTTATGTTATTGAAAAGTTATCAATGAGTTGATCGTATTGGTGGTGTCAAAACTAAATTCCACAAACTTGTAAAAATGAATTTTTTGTTGACCCCATCTCCATAACAAACCTGACCCACAAACATAATTTTAATTTAATTAGAAAAGTTAATAAAAATAATAAATACATTCAATGTAATGATTGCAATATCTTGAATATTTGTACTATTGAGAGATACGTTATGGATTTATTTGAATGGTATGCATTCTTACATTAGAGGAAATTTCAACCTAAAAGTGCCCATAAAAGTTTCATGTAATTTCCATGTCATAATATGTTAACCAATCAAAATCATTTAAATTTAAAAAGAGGTACATATAGATATTTTGTAGGGAAAAGAAGAAAAACTACTTCTTCTTTTTTTAATTATATTTTTTGTTTATCTTCTTATATGTTTACTCAAATTTCAAGTGTATAAATTCATTGGATGTGTTATCACTCAGACGTCTTCCCTAGAAGTTATCAAAAAAGGAATAGTGTGAGGTAACCACAACCCTAATCTTTTAGACTCAGGTTCTAGCCAACCTAAGTCTAGAACCTGAGTCTAAAGGCTCTCTCTTTATAATTTAACTTTGTTTTTTAAGTTGGATTTCAGGCTAGTTATTAATGCTCATGATGGTTTGGTTTTAATTGGGTGGTGGAATTAAAAAAAAAAAATGGGCAGAACAAGTATTCAGGCCATTGGGCTATAGAGTCACTCAGAGAGTGGCTTAACTAGATCTGATCAATCATTAAAGTAAGAGTTCGTAGGGTAGGCTAGCACAACAAAAAGCAAATCTTCAGGTTCAAATGGATGAGGTAGTCCTAACCAGGGCAAAGGGAAATGAAGAATCCTTATCCAGGATTAAGATGAATAAAAGAAGGATGATCAGTAGTAAAGGGTAACTAAGAATCCTTTACTATGGACCAAAGGGGGGGGGAACTATGGAAGTAAGGGAGAAATTAAGAATTCCTAGACCAAGACAGTTTAGTAGAAAACATATAGAAAGTAAACAGTTAAAACAGAGAGCATTTAAGCTAATTCTGAGATATCATTCCTTGTTTAATTTTCAGATTTCATAAGAGAGACATGTGAATATTTATAACATGACAAGAAAACAATATTTAAACATGAAGAGATAATACTTATTTGGTTCCAATTGTGCACAAGAATCCAGTGAAATGTCCTTAGCTTTATTTCATGATCCAGCAAAAACCAATCTAGTCTGGAATACAATAGCTTCTTAGCTCGATATAAAATGTCTACTGAAATGTATTTTAATCCACCCTCATTACTTCAAAATATGAAGTATTTATATAAAAAATGTTACAAAATATCTCATAACAATATGACAATTATTCTAGGAAACCAAAAATATTTTCAACACGAAGATAAAGACAGATGGGGAACTACGTTCTTGCTGTCCCTTTTATTATGACTGTGCTGGCTGTTGTAATTCGGATTTGGCTCTTCCAGTTGCTTGATACTTATGTGCTGGAATTACTTTATGTCTTCTACCTACTGATACTCTTTACCTGCTACACTTTGACTCTGTTTTACCTATTTTATTTGGTTGTCATATAGATTTATTACAGTAACTTTATAGTAAATATGTCAGTTTCATCCACCATTCATTGTTAGGTAATTTCATCCTTATCATCTTTCTATATATCTCGTTAGCTTTTGTATACTTGGAAAAATTTTGCCTATTGACAAACAAGTGCTTGACCTCATGCTCTATGAAAAACATATTTTCCAGACTACCATATAATACCTTCCCAGTGGGCAAAGCTTTTACCCCTGAAGTGCTAGCTTGGCTAGTGGCCAACTTGTTTAGTCTTTCAATGTAATCCTCCTGAGTCATCAACTTATCATGGATTACCATAGGACTGGGAGTCCATTTTCCCTCAAAATACCAAACTTTGTCATAAATCTATCAATGTCTGCTTGGATGCTTTGGCACCTTTTCTCCAGATTGAGCATAAGGTTCCTCTTAGTGAGAACCTTCTTTATTTCTATGATAGTTCTTGTTCTATCTTCCATTTCTAGTTCATCAAGCTAGTACATGTTTCTGCTATTCAAAAACTCTATCAATTGGTTGCCTTCTTGAGGCTTATCTCCCAACTCTTCCAATGTCTTATGGATTGCTTCTATGGCCACTTTTACTAGTTCAGTTTGTTCAAAAATTATTTGAATAGATGGCCAAACATCATTGATAGAATCAATGATGTTGGCCCAAAGAATTTCCTTCATGTCTCCTAGTGGTTGTTGCAATGTCAAGTCCTTTTCAAGGACTTTCATTCTTTCTCCCATTATTTGATTCTTCTGAACTTCTTTCTGTTGTATCTGTGCAAGTTTGCAATCAGTCTCCAAACTTGACACTTTTTCTCTAAGCTTTTTAAGCTCAGTAGCTTGGATGCTCATTTCCTCCATGACTTTTACCAATTCAACTGTCTTTTCTGTGGATGTCCCTACACTTGTTGATGTACTTGTGACTGGCAGAGCAGTAACTGGTGGAACTGTTGGTGCTAAGGAAGCAGCCAATGTGGAGGGTACTACTGTAGAGACTGTAGGAATTACAGTCTGAGGAGTGGTGGCCAACTCACTCTATTTATACTGTATCATGTTATCCATCTCCTTTTTTGTTTCTTTTAGTTGTTCATTCAACTTAAGGACTAAGTCCATAAGCTCTTCCTCCTTCCGAGTTTCCAATACTTCAGTTGTCTGAGGATGATGAAGAGGAGGAATTTTGAGCTGCTTTTTTAGTGTAGCTATGTCATCATTTTTCTTTTTAATAAGCTTTCATGTAGCTTTCACATCCTTGAGATCATGCCCCAGTTCTATTACTAAGTCCTCTAAGGACTTTATTTTGGGATCCTTGGCCTGTGAAGAGGTCTTCTCTAACTGGAATTGCACTAATATGTTATTTAGCGAATTTTGGAGTTGGCGAGCTGCAATTGCCTTGATAGTCAAGGTGGAGTAGACCATTTCCCCAGTCTACTTGTGTAATTCTATTTGGTCAATAGGATGGGTATCCTTTTCCAATACTTAAAATTCTATTTTCAAGTAATTTGCAATTGACCTGGGCTACTTTGCAGTTGGCTTCATGAAATTCATTTGCATTTTACCCTCTTTCAAATCAAAGGCTGACATTAGCCTTGTTTGATTAGTAGGAGCCATTTTTAGGTAATGTGCATAGCTTTGGGCCTTCAATCTTTCATTCTTGGCCTTTATTTCTTTATATTTCTCTCTAATGTCTTGGCTCTGGCTAGTAGGATCCCTGAATGAGGATACCTCCATGCTCTGTTGTCTCTCTAGCATTTGAGCCTGTGAGGTGGAAGGTTCTTGTGTACCCCTGAGGGAGTGATTTTCCTGCTTTCTACTCTTTTTTCACCTTCAATTCTAGTTGTTTCTTCAGTAAACTCTTGTTCTGAAAATGGATTCAACCTGTGCATCTTGGCATAAGTATGGGAAATAGATCTGCTAGAAGGAGTGGCCTCCTCTCTATCTCTCTTAGGATTTCTCTCCTCATTTAGAGGAGTCTGTAAAATAGGTGGATTATTCATGATATGTTCTGGCTGAGCAAGTTCTTCTGATATCTCTGGTTGTTCTGATTCCTCTGGCTGCTCTGATGGCTCTTGCTCTTGAGGTCCTTCTTCTGTTTTCCTACTGTGTCCCTATGATTCCCTTTGAGATTTGGACTCTCCTGGCACCTGTGCAAATGAATCTTCATCAAGTCTTCTTTCTAAATCAATCAATACATTATTTACAGAAACTTTTGTGCTATCTCAGTATACCAAAGTGCTTTCCACCCATTCTAGCTGATTTGCATACTGTTCAATTTCAGGAATTCTATGGTGGATATAAGGAGATAATTTGTTCTTTTGTCTCCTATTGGAAATGAACTCTAAAGGGTCGTAATTCCAGATAAAAATTTGTTCCAGTTTCAACCTTTAGAGGATTTCTTTTGCTTCCTTTCTTGCTTCTCTACTATTACATATGAAGGGGCCAAGCTGATCTTTTATCCTAAGTTGAGCTTTCTTCTTGGACTTCACAAAATGCACCTCATCTGAATTAATTATTTGCCTATAGTACTCCAAAGAAAAAAATCTCATGGAGAGGTATCTGGGCAGTTTGTAGGGAGCCAAATCACATCCATATATTCTGATTTTAGTGTGATTTTGGTACAAGTACCAATCTCCCACTCTATATTGTTTGGACAACTGAATGACCCTCCTGATATCTGCACTAATTCTGGGGGGAGGACTTCCTAATAGCATAGTTGACATTGGGTGCACAAAGAGATCTATGAAATCAGTATAAGAATATTGAGAGTCATGTAGGTGGATTAATGAAGTCTAGAAGACCACTGATCTAGGGTTGCCTCTGGTATCAAGCTTTTGGAGTGTGATTTGGAATTTGTTAGCTTGATAATACAGGGAAAGATGATATACAACTGAAGAATATTTGAACACTCTTTCATTATCAATCCTCATGAATTGATCATGCATCTTATCTGTAATGAACTTAGCATAGTCAAACATGATGGTTGGGGGCTGCCCAGGAGAGTAGATGGACATAAAGGCTATAATAATTTCATCAACAAATTCACTTGTAGTTTGGCTTAACACATTGGATATCATTTCTATGATGTCTCATCCGAGATCAAAGGATATAGTCCACATGTAAGGGGGAGGGTCCTTTAGAGTGTATTTTTCTTCCTTAATGAAGGTCTAGAATAACTGATCAAGTTTGGTTGAGGTGAGTGTAGGGAATTTGTTAAGCAAATCTCCAATAGAAAGAGGGGTCAGGCTTTAGCTTGGTTGTAACTACAACATTTCATTTACGGACTCAGCAATGATGATAAATAATACAGAATGATCATGGGTCATCATTGCCCTTTGGCTGGGATTATAGTTCATATGGCAGTAATGGATAATCTCTGGGAAGATATGAACTCTGGAGAATTGGTACTTGGGTAAACCTGATTCCCAAACTCCTATGTAGTTTTCATGGTTCAGGCACTAGTCTCTATACCTACAGTATAGTTTCAAAGGGGATTCTTAGACAGAGGTATCTTTAATTCGAAAATCTTTATCTGCCAGGGGGAGATGATCTAAGTCCTTGTGAGGAGTAGAAATTGGTAGTACATTCAGTGCAATGGGAGCAGCCATCCTTGGTTCTTGTGGATTCAAGGATGGGGGCGAAAGGTTTTCAGTGAAATTGGGGAAAACTAGTCTAATTCAAAGTATTTTGGAGTCACTGGGCAACTATTCTTACTGAATTACTTAGTAATTTGAAGCAATTGAGTCAAGGTTTGGGAATAAAATAGGGTCTCTCAGCGAATTTGGGTAAATACCTGGTTTCAGCTTTGAACGGAGTAATGGGTGACTGTGCACGGTTTGCAAGTAGCGTAAATGACTGAAAGGTGGTTTGGAGTTTCAACAACTTTAGCAGGTTGGTAGTTGGATGTGGGTTGACAGTGGTACGTGCTCTGGTGCTTGCATGGAGGTCTGAGTTGTCCTTTTCATGGTAAAACTAAAAACAATGAGTTTTTTAGTTTTATTCAAAAAGTCAATTATTTTTTTGGGTACATGGGGAAGGGACACTTGGCGTTAAGTGGGGGATGTGACATTTTGTCGTCTAGCAAGAGGCGATATGCAGTTTCATATCGCACTGCTTTTGGGCTTGAGTGGTTTTGGGGGGAGGCCACTTGATGCCATTCATCGGGTGCCACGTAGTAGCAGGTTGAATAGTGAAACCACCATTTTCGGGTGGGTAAAGGTCGGCCTTCGGAGGCCGCCCAATATGAGCGTCAACCGTTGGATCAAAATGGATCAGATCGTATAGTGATAGGGGTAATGATTTGATATGAAGTTTAATGGAAGGGCCCCGCGGGGTTTTAATGTGGCGAGATTTAATTAATGAAGCATTATGGAGTTTTAATGACGTCGGGAGTGATTTCATTGGCGGGGTAAATTATTAATTAACTGCAGATCGGTTAATTAACCTCTTTTATTTGGTAGTTGGTCTTGGTTTTTAATTAGACGTTGATTGACTTAATTAACCCATCAATTATTTATTAATAATGTTTATGTTTCAAACTTTTGGGGATGGGATATTAAAGTTAAAGTGGTTTAATAAAATATACGTGAAAGGGGTATTTTGGGATTTAATACATAAAGTTAAAGTTAATATGAAATAAAGGTGGAAAATAACTTAGTGCTAAGTACAATGTACATTTATAATTCATTGGCTTTGTATAAACACATTATAACTTAGGCTTAGTGTTATTTTTGTGGGTTTTATGGAAAAGGGGTTTTACATTGGGGTAATTACTTTCCCTAGGCAAATGGTGCTTTTACCTTAGGAAAAGGTGTTTTTTAGGGGAAAATGAATGAATTGAAGGGGGTGAATGTTTATGAGGGTATTTTAGTACTTAGAACCTATAAGTTATTGGACCGAGGGTCTGATCCCTCTAGAAGTCAGAGAAATTCTCTGAGCCCCTTTAACTTAAGTTTTTAGGTACTTTAAGACTTTCCTTGGAAATTAGTTAAGTGAAAAATGTAGTGAATGAGGGAGGTTAATCGATTTCACTTTGTGTTCTTTGCTAAATACTCAATTATCATCCATACTTTAGAAATTTGTGTTAGGATATTCCGACACGTAGGAATATTTAAGTATAACTTGGTTTAGTATAGAGTTAGGTAAAGTGTGTTTCTTTACTATGTACATTTGTAACTTACAATCCGACGGTCACGATATGTAGTGATCCGACGGTTCATTCTCTCCTCGGTATTACCGACACTTGATCCGTGGCTTGACACCCGATTGGTCCATGAATTCTATTTAAAGCGCATGGAGGGTCATATGTACGTTCACCATGCATGAGAGAAGCTTATGTAAATTTTCATTCTTTTTTTAATAAATTTCCTGTAGTAGCCACGTTGGCGCAGGCCATGGACTGTTTCCCTCTCTAAGGGTTTTAACCACGTCAAAATACTGGTGTATTGATCTGTGATCTGCTTGTGAGCGGTGTCCTTTTGGTGTTCTATCTAAGGAACTTACCCTGTAAATTCCTACCGGATCTATACCTTTCATTTCTACGTATGCTCTTTTCCCTATGACTTTGTGCGATCTGGGCAAATCAGAAACATAAAGCAAGAATTTTTCTCATGCGTATGCTCTTTTCCCTGCACCTTAGTGTGATCTCGGAAAATCAGAAACATTGAGGAAAATATTTTGTTTCCGGGTAAAGCTAACTTTAAGCCGTAAGGCTTGTTTTTTTTTGCATGTCCGTGTTGGGTTTTGTGTTTTTGTTTTGTAGGGAGAAATAGAGCTTTCTCAAGCAAGCGCGCAATCCAAGGCATCCGTGACTAAAAGAAAGCAAAGCCCCCCCCCTCCCTCTCTCTCTCTCTCTCTCTCTCTCTCTCTCTCTTTTTGTATAGCTCACTTGGTTCAAAGCTAATTTAAGAGAGTAGAGGTCTTGGGTTCAAATCTCCTTTTTGTTGAAAAATGAGCGTTTTTTTTCATTTCCACACATTCCCGCACTTTGTCGGCGCCTTCATCAACTTTTTTTTAAAAAGGTCATAAGTTCTTCATCCGGAAGCCGTTTTCAGAACCGTTTTTTTTTAACCAGCCTAATTTTTCGAGCTCTTTCCATTGGAACACTTAGTTTCAGCATATCTAGCTTCAGTTTCTATAAAAATGGAAAGTTCATGCCAAGTTATCCTTGACAGCACCAACTACTTCCAATGGTGGTCCTACATTGTGGATTTACTTAGAAGTAAAGGTCTTTACCGAATAGCCACAGGCCAAGAAACCAAGCCAAAAGATGAAGAGAAAGCAGCCAAATGGGAAAATAGGCAAGATCAAGCACGTGGGTTGATAGGGATGTCTATCTCTCCCGATCTTAGATTCCATATTGCTGAACTTGATACTCCTGATAAAGCAATGGAGCAGCTTACTAAAGTTTTTGGAATAAAAATGAACTTAGAGCCATCAGCTTGAAAATGAGTTGCTTACATTAAACCCCAATGATTTTTCTTGCATTGAAGATTTCTTGTCCAAGTTCAAGACCATTATACTTCTTTTGGAAGGTGTTAAAGTTAAGAAAGCAGATAGTGCCCTTATCTATTGCATTCTTTCTAAGTTGGGACCAGCCTACTCTGTGTTTGTTTCCACCTTCCATTCTACAAGAGAAGCCTTCATTTCTCAAGGAGCTGACTACAAGCCCCCTTCCTTTGATGCTTTTTGTGATTCTTTAATAAGAGAACAAGAAAAACTCTTACACCTTGGTCTCTTAATCTTGGAAACTCTTCCAAGAAAGCGTTAATCGCCCAGCAGCAAACCAAATTTAAAGAATCCTAAGAAGTCATTTCCTAAAAAGAATGGTCCCAAACCAAACAAGGGTCCTAAGCAAACTCAGTCTCAAAATGAAAGATCATTTCAGCAAAATGATAAGACCAATAAAAACAAATGGAAGAAGACTGATAGACATTTTAACTTTTGTAATCGAGATGGCCACTTAAAATCTAAATGCTTTAAGAAGATGGAAGCCTTGGAAGCCGCAATGAAGAAACATAACATCCATATGGAGCATTCTTCTACTTCAACTTCAACTTCATCTTCGGGAATGGCACTTTCTACATGTGGTTGTCAAGCATCTCGGTCTGGCTATGCACTAAATGTATCTTCTTCCTCTCATTCTCATGAGTGGCTCATTGATTCTGGAGCTTCTTATCACATGGCCAAAAAAAAGCCATGTTTTCTTCTTTAAATGATTGTAACACCAAAAATATATATGTTGGTGATGATAGATCTCTTAGTGTTGTTAGGAACTGGAACTCTTCACCTAGACAATGGTCAATCTAATGATGTATTGTGTTCCAAGCTTATCCTGGAACCTTCTATCTGTATCTCAGATAACTCATTCAAATGAAAGTAAAATCGTTGAATTTTCACCTCATAATGTTGTAATTAAGGACCTAAGAGATCCTATACAGATTTTAGCTACTGGTATTGCTGATGATTCCACAAGGTTGTATAAGTTTCACAACTTTGGGTCATCAAATCTTCCCTCAGTATTTGTTGCTCATAATGATGAAATGAGCAACTTTGGCATGAGCGATTTGGTCACTTAAACTATCGCTCCCTTCAGCATCTATTTAAAGAAAATATTGTGACAGGTCTTCCTATGGTATCTTGCAGAGATGGTGTTTGTTCCGGATGTGTACTCGGAAAACATCATCGGGACAGTTTTGACAAACGTGCCTCTTGGCACGCCTCAGCCCCTTTACAGCTTGTTCACAGTGATTTGTGTGGTCCACTTCCTGTTGCTTCATTCTCTGGCTGCAAGTATTTCTTAACTTTCATTGATGATTTCTCCAGACGCACTTGGGTATACTTCTTAAAACTCAAGAGCGAAGTATTTAACACATTTTTGGCCTTCAAAGCCTTTGTTGAAAAACAATCTGGACATCAAATTCTTAAGCTAAGAACTGATAATGGTGGAGAATATGTTAAAAACACATTCATCAACTTTTGCACTGAAAATGGAATTCAAATGCAACATACTGTTCCATACACTCCACAACAAAATGGTGTAGCTGAAAGGAAAAATCGCACCTTAAAGGAAATGGCTAATTGTATGCTGCAATCTAAAGGACTCAGTCTTAGTTTTGGGCCGAAGCAATTAATTGTGCAAATTATATAATAAATCGCACTCCTACTAAGGTTCTAAAGAATATCACTCCAGAAGAAGCTTGGAGTTCCATTAAACCAGATGTAAGTCACTTTCGTATTTTTGGAAGTGAAGCATGGGCCCATTTTCCAGATGAAAAGCATAAAGCTTTAGAACCTAAGAGTGAGAAATGTACTTTTGTTGGATATTCTGAAGATGTAAAAGGTTATAGACTTATTCCATTTAAGTCCAAAAATGTTATCATTAGAAGAGATGTAAAATTTGATGAAATAAATCGGCCTGCGAGCCTAGTCCGGCGGATGTGCCACCTCTTACTATCTCTTCTACTTTTGAAAACATTTCTTCTTTAGATGATGAAAGTGAGGATGA
>APFE031526697.1:101507-144080 GCA_000404065.3 Pinus taeda | reverse complement strand
TTTTAACCACGTCAAAATATTGGTGTATTGATCTGTGATCTGTTTGTGAGCGGTGTCCTTTTGGTGTTCTGTCTGAGGAACCTACCCTGTAAATTCCTACAATTTGATGATGAAAATAATTGATATGATCTTGTCTAATCAATCATCACAATTCTGCAACCATTCAACTACTTACCCATCTACTCATCCTACCATTTTTTCTACTCTTTATTAGGGTGCACTTAAGCTGGCAGACCCTTATCAAACCTTTTCTTTTCTTTTTACAAAAGTAATCTATCTAAGTCTAGCATTATTACATCCAAGGGTTCAGATTAAACAATTGAGCTCCTTTTATTTTCTCTACCTATTTACTTATCTGCCAAGATTAAATAGTTTGGTCAGATTTTATTCTCTATTTCTAGGCATAAAATTGAAAACATGAAATAGCCAAGTTAAAAATTTTTGACTATCCATGGATTGTGGAGAAAGTAATCAGTTGCACACAATCTTCTTATTATTCATCAAAGTAAATGGTAGTGGCATTTTGACTTGCACACTTTCATGGTCTTTTTTCTTTCTTGGGGTTCATTTTTCATCTTTTTTGACCCTTCTCATTCTTTTTGTCCTTTCATTTTTCTTTTACATACCCTTTTTACATTTTTAATTATTTTTATTTTTTGAGTATGGAAAACATTTGCAGAAAGCAAAGGTATGTACATATTATAGATTTAACCTCAGCGATTCAAAAATTATGACTCCTATTGGTATAGGGACATAACAAGATGAAAAATTAAATTATGCATCCAACAAGTACCCATCATGCATACTTTTAAGAAGACCCATATTGATAAAATTGAAGATACATTAAAAAACATGTTCAACACACTTTTTTAATGTACCTTCAATTTTTATCAATGTGACTCATCTCAAAAGTATGCATAATCGGTAGTTGTTGTATGTGGAAGCATTTACACTTGCAATTTGAGTAAACCTATAAGGAGAAAAACTAAAAATACAATTAAAAATAGTAGTTTTCTTCTTTTCCCTCCAAAATTATTATATCTCATTTTATTATTTTAACTATTATTTTATTATTTTTCCTTAGGAGGCCACTTTTAGTCTGAAAATACCTCTAATGTAAATCTCATGATTGATGTATTCATCTCCTACTATAGATTGTAGAAGTTTAACCAGCGTGCCACATGCAACATGGTTGGACTATCTCATATGTTTTCATCAATTTGAGTGTATTTTGTGTAAATTGGTTATGGGGGCATGCTCTTATCTCTCATCCTGTTTTGGTTTATTTCAATCCTTCCTAGTGCCAAGGATTTTATTTTAGTCATAACATGGTACTTTGAGGGTCACATTTCATGGCCTGGTCCATGTCTACCATTAAATTTTCCATTTGGGATATTTTACTTTCCTTCAAAACTTTTCTTTATTTTTTGATTCTTATGACATTGGTGTTCATTTCGGAAACTTAGGGATAAATTTCCTCCTTTGGACAATCTTCCTCATCAAGGAAGACCCCTACTAGCCCGTAGAAAAATTTAATTTGGTTAAGGAAAAATATATTTTAATATGAAAACCCCCATGTGCAACAAAATGACTAGTCGTTCCAAAAGGAAATTGAACACCCTTCAATGGATATAAATACAATTCATGTGGCCTTCATTTGGAGATTGTTAATCATTCTTATTTCTTTTATTTGGATTACACATGTCTGTGGTAGTCCTTAGAGATTGGTTCATATAGGTCTGAAATTGCCACGAAATTGCAAGGTCTAAAGCTCGCATGTTTGATTAGGTATTTTAGTTCTAAGCAATAGGCATTCTACAAAATATTTTTGGTTGCAACTGTAGGCACACAGAGTCATGCGTTGTAACTGCCGCTTACTACATTTACCAAATTGACAAGCTCGAAAGGGTAAACATGAGAAGATTGTCACTATGAATTGCCCCAACCTCTTAATTTCAGTTAAGGAAGTGGGGCCTACAAACTGACCACAAACTAATATCGTGCGGGGACTACAAATCACCCAAAAGTTGAAGAAACACCCCATGTGGTCAATCCCTAAGTTGGAACCTTTCTTCATTAACATAGACCTATAACCACTCTTGATACTACGTGCATGTGGTTGTGAGCCTCCAACCACACTTAGAAACCTTGCTGCGTGAAGTTATCAACCTAGACCTCGAGTTGTGTGCCTCTAGTCCCAAGATCTGAGCCACCTTTTTAGGGTAGTCATAAGACCACTGCACAGAACTTCATGTAACTTTTTGGAATCATATTTCTCATTAAAAAAACGCTTATCATTCAAACTTGAAAGTAAAATAACTAAGCAAGAAGCATCATCAGTAACCATGGACTCAGATAACGGAACCACCTGTGTTAAGTCAAACGCGGCAAGCTAGTGCTGGCCACGGTTATCAACGTTAACATCGACCTAGCTCGGTGAGGAAAATTGAAACCTCCTTTTCAGGCTATTTTTTTCTCACTGCCCAGCTTAATCAGCCACACTAATGCGCACAGCAACAGTAGTGCCACGTCAAGTTCCAACTAACTTTTCAATCCACGTCAATTTCCAACTAACTTTTCAAGCCATGTAATCATGTGAGGTACTTAGTAAACATTGAAAATCGTTTGCCCACATCTTCTTCTAGCCTCCACAGGTTAAATCTACTGCCTGTATTTAGTACCATTTTTTGTTTAATTGCAGCAGAAGCTCTTCGAGGAGCCTCTGTAGTTAATAAAATCATCACACCGTGTTCACACCCGAATCATAATTTTAAGGCCCACCCAACACATCAAGCTCCAAATCACAACGGAGCAACATACGCTGGCTGATTAATAACACCATTGTATACATACCATCTGTATCAAGTAATAAAAAAAAAAATCGAGAAAATCAATACTGACCAAGAAAAAGATCATGATGAGTCCTTGCAAAATTTATATTTAATTTTATTACGACCTCCACCTTAAAGAGATGCACCCTTTTAAGTACGACGTATATTTTTCTTGATATGAAAATTAGCTTTTGGGTTGGCTATCTTGAAAATAATTTGGATAACAAAGGAGGCTGCTTTAAAAATTATCTCCTTGCACTTATGGGAGGATGAAAAGCATATGAATTGAAGAAAATATTGTTAGAGTTAGGATCATTTCGACTTTGGGTTGAGCACTTGATGGAAGTCTTTTTTAAATGTTCCAGTTTTATTCCTAGCTTTTTGGCACTTGCAACGTCTACATACTACTATTGTAGATGTAGTATTATTATAATAATATTATTATTATCATAATAATGATTAAATCACCTTATGTCTTTGAACTTTAAATTTACATATAGGAAATTTTTGATAGAGATAATACTTAATTAATATATAAGTGATTTTAATTTTAATGATATATTGGGAAAAGATTTTAATGATTATATATTAATATGAGGTTTTATTATGCAATGTATTATCTAAAAAAAATATATAATTCATGATTATTATACATATTTTTTATATATGCTAAAGAGGAATAATTGAGAAGATATATAATAGATTTATAATGATGTAAATAATCACTAATTAAGGTTATGCAAGTAAATCATGAGTTGTGTTTTTTTTTTTTAAGTTATTTGGCCAATCTTGTTTCAAGGTTGTCAAGAGAAATAAAAAGTCTTAATTGAGTCAAAACAAATAGTGTCATTTTAACTTTACTTCTGTTTATTTTTATAATAAACTTTGTTGTTTTAAAATATATTTATTGCATTATCGATCTCTATTTTCAATGGCATGACGATTAATATACATGAATGAATACATAAAGACTCAACTATGAACATTAAGAAGAGACCATACGATATGTAGTAATACATTGGATTAACAATGCTATATTAGCCAAGGTAACATGTTCACACAACGAGTGAGAAATCCTAATTGAACAATTGAGAGAAGTGTGGCACATTCCCCTAAACCTATACATTAAATGAAGTTCAAACTTGAAGTAATATACTCTAATATAGTATGCAAGGGGCAGTAAGTATTAGAATGTGGCAATGGAAAAGAATTATAAGGAGCCAACAACTATAAGAAAGGAAGGAAAGCTTACAAATTTGATTTCTAATATTATCAATATGTGTTTGATAAAATACCTTATGGAGGAATAATAAAGGATGAACTTGCAGATTTTGATGATAGTGAATGGTGGTTGTTATAACCATGACCAACTTGGAATGTTTAGATTAATAGGAAGGAGTCATTGGACATTTAAATGGAGCGAGTGGAAGTTTCACAAACAAGTATAATAATTCAATGAAAATTAGTAACTTAATACTCTTGAGGTGGCACATGAGTAAGTAACCATTTGAACAAAAAAAATTGTTGATAAAACATATAATGTTTTTTGCTACGAGAGAAGATGAGAATCAATACAAGGTCTAATGGAAGATGGCATATTTCGAGAACGAAATACTTTCAATCAACCAATGAAGTTAAAGGATTATATAATGGTGATGATCACTTTTAAGGAAGTTGTAGGACTTATGGTAACATTAGATTACAATGGCAATAAAACCATTAATTTCTATAGGGTGGAATAAGGAGGACAAAATATAAAAATAAAAATTGGGAAGACTTTACAAGCGGCAAAAGGGGAAATGCCTTAGCATAAGATTATTGATACTCAAGAAAGGTTCAAATGTTTATAACAACAATATGAAATTTTAGGATTGGAGTAGCTAATTAAGTTCATAGAATTCTTTAAAGTGTACAATATTAAAGTGGGAAGGAAAATGTGGCAATGTGCTATTGTTGTGGGATAATTTATGAGGCCTATATTAAGTGACAAGTTCTCTTAATGATAATGATGAGTGGATTGAACAACAAGATTGGTAAGGGTTATAGTGATGACCTACAAAATTTAAAAGTGTCAGGATTGGAAATTGTGAATACTTTTAATTGGTGAGAAATGACAAACATTAAATTGGGAAAATGTTTCAAGGATAGTGATGGCTTAACTATTGGAAAAAGGATATATACTATGTAGACTAATGAGAAAACACCAAGTATGAAGTGTATGAATAAATATTGTTGGAAATTCTATAATGAGACCTTGAGAAGGATTACACATAAAATGAGAAAAGAGAAGTGAAAATCATTCACTAATAGAGGGTTTATTTGACTAAATTTCATTCATGGTTTCATGACTAGATTGATTATATGATGAGACTTTTGTACAAAAAATTTATCTCGTTTATACCATGACTAATGGAAGAAGTTACAAAGTACACCAAGCATATAAAATGTTTTGATGGATGAATAGGTGTAATAGTGGTTCAACGCTTCACCTTTAAAATCAGTGGTAGTGTTGACAAGCTAATAGTGAAAGGTAAATATTAAATAGTTGTTTACCATGGGTAAAGGAGATATATTTTGTGATAAGTTGGGGATAAAGACTAATGGAAAAATAATTAAAGTAAAGAGTAAGAAGTTGGTATGCCATTGATGAGTTATGTATTTGAATTAAATAAGTCAATGTATTGGAAATGAAACAATAATCTAAGGAATGATGGTAAGACAAGTAATAACTTAACTAGAGATTATGACTCGGTATGGTGAAACTTGCAATTAAAGAGATTATATCAAAACTATAGCATACTGATAGTATGGCTATGCCTATTCAGTAAATTTTGAACTTTCTTATGGAAAGAAGAGAAAATTATTATTGAAAGCATTTGACATCTTTTTGAGAACAAACACTAAGAGTGTTTATGGGATAGCCTAGATCTTAGATGGATGTTGAATAATCTTGTATCATAGTTGATATTCATTGTTGATATAAGAAAATCAAATTAATTTATGTATTATTTCTCTATATTTGATATGTATTAAGATGATTCTCATATTTATGATGTTATGGTATGAGGTTATCATGATGTGTGGTTCCATTTATTCTGTGATGTCATAATATATCTTTAGGCATATATGTTGATGTTATAATGTATGATGATATTTCATGATGTGAATCATGTGGTAATTGCATGTAGATTTTATGACATACAAGAGTATGTGTTTCTTTACTATTCAGAATGTGGTGATTAAGAATGGTGTTATGTTATCATGATGACATGCAAGAGGTTGCATGGGGATTATTTTCTATGATACATTGATGTTATAAATAATGCATGGTTGCATGTTGAGATGTGGTGATTGACAGGAAATCCACAAATGGGCCGAGAGGTCCAGTTTATTTGATGATATCGTGGGAGCCCATACTTGCGAGGGAGAATATGTAACACCATATGGGTTGGGTACAACTCAATCAACACTACATATGCCAATGGTTCCTTTGTCCTGTATAGCTCTTAACAGATATCTCTTAAGGGGCTATGGGACCACCTTGAGGAGGCTAAGTGCCTGATTTTGTAGGCCAGGTGCCTGATATTGGATTGGGATGCCGAAGTCTGGTGGCGGTGATCAGATAATGATCATTGACCTAAGTGATTGCTCAAATTTCAAAGTGTTTGAAAGAGTGTCGAACCTGAGCAACTGAAAATATCATGCCTTCTTGATTCTGGTGCCGCAAATGATTCAAAAAGCTGACACCATATGAGGGAGTTATCACAATTTGAAAAATCTAGTAAACTAAAATTTATGGACATTTGACTAAGATTAATTTGGGTTGTGGAAATATTAAAAAAAAGTATATTCCAAGTAATATTCCTTGGACTATTCCCTTTTGGGGACCAATCAGGTACCGACACGTGGCAAGCCCAAAGGCTGCCACATGGCCCTAGAATGGTTATGCAAAATTTGTTAGGGGTCTGACGGAATCGAACCCATGACCTCTAGCAAGACTAGACAATGCTCTACCAACTCCACTCGATGGTGTTTCTTAACATGTAATGGATACATTTCATATTTGTTTTGTAATGGTCAGAAGTTTGGGGGTTAGGACCACCAGTAGTCTTACCTACCAGCGGTCCTCGAAAACCATTCACATGTTCCAATGCAATTTAACCGCCGCTTGCATTGACATGTGGTTGCACATTAATATGACTACCAACCTTATCCTAACCGTCAAGGTCATATCATTCACTATGCGCACCCAACATTTATTGTAACAACTACCTCTAATGATTAGCTTGGTGGGGCAGATAAACTTAGGCAGATATGCTAAGTTTAATTGGATTTAGGTGTAGTTCACCAAATTTGGTGGAGTATCCCTAGGGGATATTGACTAAATGCACTCCAGGAGAAGTTTTCGACCAGAGAGAGTGAAACAAGAGGCTAGCTAGGCTAATTAGAGCCTTCTAAAGCCAATGGAGTAGTCCACAAGAGTTGAATAAATCATCTTCATAGAGATTTTCATCCAGGGAGATTTTGGAGCTCAAGGTCACTAGGAGTTGGAGGCAGTTGTAGGAGCTACCAGTACTCATTCTCAGTGAACCAATAGTCTTTCCAGATTGTAATGAGAATTCTAAATCTATTTCAAGGATTTTCATAAGCATTTGAAGAATTCTAAAGGTCGAGATGCTATAGGGAAGTTTAAGGCAGCCTAGTGCCAACCGTGGAGGAAGGCCTAGTTTGGGGATGCAGTGCTCATTTTGAAAAAATGATCAATCTATTATTGGTGTCTGATATGTGTTGGAGATAGTATATGAGGTTTTAGTGACAGTTGAAGAATTATGAAGGAGTTAGTGCTGTCAAGAAGCTTAGGGTAGATAGATCACTGATTGAAGGAATCAAGTCTAAGGGAGCTTAGATCTGTTTGCAAAGTGATGACAGCCATGAAAGGGATATAGATGGTATTCTAAGTGCATTGGTTCAGTTAAGTAACCTTTGGAGCTAAGTGTGTAACTTGTAAAAGAAACTTTGCCATAATCCCAAAGAGCCAAGTCAAGATAACAAAAGATCGAGGAGACGTAGCCCATGATATTTGGGTGAACTCCTAGATTAAATTTGTTGTTATGTGTGGTTGTTTATTTGCTGTATTATATGGATGTTATATGTGTTTAATATTAGCATAAACAAATGGACTTAAATCACTTAAACATTTAAAATAAAACATACACCTGTTTCAAGTATTTAATTCTACAAATGTCATATACAATCTAGATCATTTATTTGTTTAACTGTGTGGGAGGTTCTTGTAAGCCTAACAACTTATCAAACCCCCATTTCAGATCAAGTGGTATTAGAGTAGGTTGCTTGATTGACATATCAATAGGTTTCTTGTTTGAATTGAAAGGTGTTTAAACAGTATAGAGAATTTGATTGTTTGACTGTTTGTAAACTGACTGTTGCTTGAGTTTATGAAGGAAGAAGAGCTGAAGGCATTCTCCTTACCCAAAGGACCTCAAGGAAACCCTTGAAGCACAAGAGGGTTTGTTTGCAAAAGGTGGCTTGAATAAGAGTTTGACTCTACAGCCATTTAGTTCAGCAGTTTTGTCAAATGATTTTTGAAAGCTTTGTGAATTTTGTTGAAGTTCTTTTGTTCATTTCTATAATGACAACTTCTACAAGTGAGTTTTCAAAATCCTCCTCCTTCACAAGATTCTTTGATGAAGAAATGAAGTGAGACTTGTTCATCATGATGGATATGATGAAACAAATGTATGAAGATGAAAGGAAGAGCACCAAACTTCAAGAGTAGTTGAATTCCATGAAGGAAGAGAAGCAGTTGTGTTTTGATAGGTTGCAGGAAATGGAGAGCCAACTTCATATTGCAAATATGAACCTAGAAAGGATGCATGAGATGGAGACACATCTCCATGTTGCCAAAGAAGCCTTAGTCAAGTATTAGTTTGAAGAAGAGGTAAACAATCCTAGTTTGTCTTCAATTTCCTCTAAGAATGATTATGTTGGTTCTTTTGAAAAACATACAAGAGGCATAGGGTCTAAATTGATGTCAAAAATGGGCTATGAAGGAAAAGGATTGGACAAACATGCACAAGGCATTGTTGAGCCAATAATGGTTGAGGAAAGGCCTAAGTATTTGGGTCTTTGCCATGGACAATCTTATGGAGAAAGTTCCAAAGTAGCCATGAAGGCAATTGGAACAGTTCCTAGAAGGAGTTTCATTTAGGTTCTCCACCTCAAGTTTGTAAATATTGTATTCATGGGGAATGCAATTTTTTGAAACATGCTTTGCAAGAAGAAGGTGTTCATAAGCATGCAATTGAACAAGGGAGTTGTGAAAGCTCTAAAACCATTGAAGAGATTGATGGTGTTCCGAAGGGAGCCACTTCTTCATTCAATTCACCTTCTCATGAAAGCAACAAAGGTGAAAGAGGAAGGTATAAATCTGATTTCAATCACATTTATTTTGATTCTGTTAAGCATGGTAAATTTCCACATAAGCATTGGAAAAAAATTGCATGCTCCTTTTGTGGTTTGGTTAATTATAGTGTTTCTAGATGTTGGAAGAAAATGGCCACATACAGGAAACTTTTGAAGAAAAGGAGGCAAGCAGCCAAAGGTCCATTGGATAAGGAAAATTATGCTATAACGAGGATGAACATGTGTTGCACTTATTGCCATAAGAAAGAACATAATGCTGAAAACTGTTGTATTTTGAATCCAACAATGCTTCCATGAAATTTGAAGAAGGTGGAAAAGGAGAATGGCAAGAATGGAAAGGAAGTTTCCATAATTGATGTGCTTCAAGATGATTCACATGTTGATGTCAATGTGTTGTTAAAGAAATCACCTTTAATGTGGATTTTTAATAAATGGTCAGAGTTCTTATCCAATTAAAGGTTGCATGTCTTTTGATTTGATACATTTCTTTGCCAAAGGAATGCAAGTTGCAGGATTTTACCAAGCAGGTGAATGAAAAAGTTGAGTATGAGACTTCCTTTATTGCAGCAAAATTATGTTCATTTTAGCTTTGTAGGTAAGTTTACATATGATTGAGGATCTTGTACTTATGATTGCGCTTGAAAGAAAGTTGAAGAATGGAATACATGCATGAGAATGGTATGTATGAACAAAGGAATGTTGATGATTTCATTGTATTTGAATATGTATTTCTAATTGACTTGATGGTCGATAGCTTTCTTTAAACATGCATGCAATGTCATATCGACTTGGGAAATGTTGATTTTGTCTCCAAGATTGAAAAAGGGAGATAATGATGAAGTGTTTCACAAGAGGTGGAATTCTTTCTACTTTGAAAAAGAATTGTCAAGTTCTTTTTGTAAATGATTGACTTGGATAGTCAGTTGTTTGAAAAAGGTATGTTTTTGTTGGCTTGCGATTTAATCGAACATTTGTACACGAAGATGTAAGAGACATGATGATGATTCACATGATGTGAATTTATATCGTCAAGTTGTTTCTTAAATTATGATTTTTTTTACAGAATGTCAGAAGAATATTTGCAGCAGCAAAAGTCGCCATAGAAGTGGTTTCATAAGCAGTGGTTGGACTTCTTGACATAATAAAACATACTTTCATTGGTACATATGCCAATTTCAGTTAAGTATGCATATATTTATGATGTAATCTCACGTTTGTTTGAGCCACCTTAGGTCGATGATCAAGGAAGTGATGTTCAACTACCTTCTTTAAAATCCTCAATAGAAATTATGAATGAGTTCAACGAAGAGAGTTCTTAACAGGAGGACAAGCACATCCAGGAAGGGAAGGATTGACTACATTCGAGTTTTGGTTCAAAGGCACTAGCCATGCAAAGCAAGTGTATGGAGGCTGAAACAAGAGGGTTATGTACTCTCATCTAATGTATAGATCAGTATATGAGTCTTTTGGGGTCCAAAAGATTCCTAATGGGGAGGAGTGATCAAATATTGATCAATGACCTAAGTGATAGCTCCAATTTCAAAGTGTTCAAAAGAGTGTCAAACATGAGTGACCGGAAAGATCTCGTCTTCTTGATTCCGATGCCATGAACGGTTTGAAAAAACGATACCATATGAAGGAGTTATCTCAATTTAAAAAGTTGATTAAACTGCAATTTATGTACATTTGACCAAGATTAATTTGGGTTTTGGAAATAATAAAAAAAGTATATTCCAAGAAAATTCCAAGGAATATTCCCTAGAATATTCTAAGGAATATTCCCTAAAATATTCTAAGGAATATTCCTTGGGATATTCCCTTTTCGGGACCAATCAGGTGCCGACACGTGGAAATCCTGGAGGCTGCCACGTGGCCTTGGAATGGTTATGCAAAATTTGTTAGGGGTCCAACGGAATCGAACCGATGACCTCTGGCAAGACAAGACAATGCTCTACCAACTTCGCGTGATGGTGTTTCTTAACATGTAATGGATACATTCCATATTTGTTTTGTAACAGTCGGAAGTTTGGGGGTTATGAATGCCAATGGTCTTACCCACCAGTGGTCCTCAAAATCCATTCACATGTTCCATTGTGATTTAACCGTCGCTTGCATTGACATGCAGTTTCACATTAATACAATCACCAACCTTATCCCTAACTGTAGGGGTCATACCATTCAATATGCGCGCCCAACATTTATTGTAACAGCTACCTCCAATGGTTATCTTGGTGGGGCAGATAAACTTAGGCGAATATGCTAAGTTTAACTGGAGTCAAGTGCAATTCACCAAATTTGGTGGAGTATCCCTAGGGGATATTGACTAAATACACTCCAGGAGCATTGTTTGACCAAAGAGAGTGAAACACGAGGCTAGATAGGCTAATTGGAGCCTTCTAAAGCTAATGGAATAGTCCACAAAAGCTAAGGAATTCATCTTCATAGATATTTTCATCCAGGGATATTTTGGAGCTTAGGGACACCAGGAGTTGGAAGCAGTTACAGGAGTTACTAGTACTCATTCTTAGCGAACCAATAGTCATTCCTGATTGTAATGAGAATTATGCATCCATTACATGGATTTACAGAAGCTTTTGAATACTTCTAAAGGCTGAAATGCTACAGGGAAGTTTAAGGCAGCCCATTGACAACCGTGGAGGAAGGCCTAGTTTGGGGATGTAGTGCTTATTTTTGAGCAAATGATTAGTCTATTTTTGGTATTTGATATGTGTTGGATATAATGTATGATGATATTTCATGATGTGAATCATGTGGTAATTGCATGTAGATTTTATGACATACAAGAGTATGTGTTTCTTTACTATTCAGAATATGGTGATTAAGAATGGTGTTATGTTATCATGATGACATGTAAGAGGTTGCATGGGGATTATTTTCTATGATACATTGATGTTATAACTAATGCATGGTTGCATGTTGAGATGTGGTGGTTGACAGGAAATCCAGAAATGGGCGAAGAGGTCCGGTTTATTTGATGATCTCATGGGAGCCCATACTTGCAAGGGAGAATATGTAACACCATATGGGTTGGGTACAACTCAATCAACACTACATATGCCAATGGTTCCTTTGTCCTGTATAGCTCTTGAAAGATATCTTTTGAGGGGCTATGGGACCACCTTGAGGAGGCCAAGTGCCTGATTTTGTAGGCCAGGTGCTCGGTATTGGATTGGGATGCCAAAGTCTAGTGGGGGTGATCAGATAATGATCAATGACCTAAGTGATTGCTCAAATTTCAAAGTGTTTGAAAGAGAGTTGAACCTGAGCAACTGAAAATATCGTGCCTTCTTGATTCTGGTGCTGCAAATGATTCAAAAAACTGACACCATATGAGGGAGTTATCACAATTTGAAAAATCTAGTAAACTAAAATTTATGGACATTTGACTAAGATTAATTTGGGTTATGGAAATATTAAAAAAAAGTATATTCCAAGGAATATTCCTTGGAATATTCCCTTTTGGGGACCAATCAGGTACCGACACGTGGCAAGCCCAAAGGCCGCCATGTGGCCCTGGAATGGTTATGCAAAATTTGTTAGGGGTCTGACGGAATCGAACCCATGACCTCTAGCAAGACAGGACAATGCTCTACCAACTCCACTCGACGGTGTTTCTTAACATGTAATGGATACATTTCATATTTGTTTTGTAATGGTCAGAATTTTGGGGGTTAGGACCACCAATAGTCTTACCTACCAGCAGTCCCCGAAAACCATTCACATGTTCCAATGCAATTTAACTGCCACTTGCATTGACATGTGGTTGCACATTAATATGACTACCAACCTTATCCTAACCGTCAGGGTCATATCATTCGCTATGCACACCCAACATTTATTGTAACAACTACCTCTGACAATTAGCTTGGTGGGGCAGATAAACTTAGGCATATATGCTAAGTTTAATAGGATTTAGGTGTAGCTCACCAAATTTGGTGGAGTATCCCTAGGGGATATTGACTAAATGCACTACAGGAGACGTTTTCGACCAGAGAGAGTGAAACAAGAGGCTAGCTAAGCTAATTAGAGCCTTCTAAAGCCAGTGGAGTAGTCCACAAAAGTTGAAGAAATCATCTTCATAGAGATTTTCATCCAGGGAGATTTTGGAGCTCAAGGTCACTAGGAGTTGGAGGCAGTTGTAGGAGCTACTAGTACTCATTCTTAGTGAACCAATAGTCTTTCCAAATTGTAATGAGAATTCCAAATCTATTTCAGTGATTTGTCTAAGCATTTGAAGAATTCTAAAGGTCGAGATGCTACAGGGAAGTTTAAGGCAGCCTAGTGCCAACCGTGGAGGAAAGCCTAGTTTGGGGATGCAGTGCTCATTTTGAGAAAATGATCAATCTATTATTGGTGTCTGATATGTGTTGGAGATAGTATATGAGGTTTTAGGGACGGTTGAAGAATTATGAAGGAGTTAGTGTCGTCAAGAAGCTTAGGGTAGATAGATCACTAATTGAAGGAATCAAGTCTAAGGGAGCTTAGATCTGTTTGCAAAGTGATGACAGCCATGAAAGGGATATAGATGGTATTCTAAGTGCATTGGTTAAGTTCAGTAACCTTTGGAGCTAAGTGTGTAACTTTTAAAAGAAACTTTTCCATAATCCCAAAGAGCCAAGTCAAGATAACAAAAGATCGAGGAGACGTAGCCCAGGATATTTGGGTGAACTCCTAGATTAAATTTGTTGTTATGTGTGGTTGTTTATTTGCTGTATTATATGGATGTTATATGTGTTTAATATTAGCATAAACAAATGGACTTAAATCACTTAAACATTTAAAATAAAAAATACACCTGTTTCAAGTATTTAATTCTACAAATGTCATATACAATCTAGATCATTTATTTGTTTAACTTCGTGGGAGGTTCTTGTAAGCCTAACAACTTATCAAACCCCCATTTCAGATCAAGTGGTATTAGATCAGGTTGCTTGATTGACATATCAATAGGTTTCTTGTTTGAATTGAAAGGTGTTTAAACAATATACATAATTTGATTGTTTGACTATTTGTAAACTGACTGTTGCTTGAGTTTATGAAGGAAGAAGAGTTGAAGGCATTCTCCTTACCCAAAGGACCTTAAGGAAACCCTTGAAGCACAAGAGGGTTTGTTTGCAAAAGGTGGCTTGAATAAGAGTTTGACTCTACAGCCATTTAGTTCAGCAATTTTGTCAAAAGATTTTTGAAAGCTTTGTGAATTTTGTTGAAGTTCTTTTGTTCATTTCTATAATGACAAATTCTACAAGTGAATTTTTCAAAATCCTCCTACTTCACAAGATTCTTTGATGAAGAAATGAAGCGAGACTTGTTCATCATGATGGATATGATGAAACAAATGTATGAAGATGAAAGGAAGAGCACCAAACTTCAAGAGTAGTTGAATTCCATGAAGGAAGAGAAGCAGTTGTGTTTTGACAGGTTGCAGGAAATGGAGAGCCAACTTCATATTGCAAATATGAACCTAGAAGGGATGCATGAGATTGAGACACATCTCCTTGTTGTCAAAGAAGCCTTAGTCAAGTATTAGTTTGAAGAAGAGGTAAACAATCCTAGTTTGTCTTCAATTTCCTCTAAGAATGATTATGTTGGTTCTTTTGAAAAACATACAAGAGGCATAGGGTCTAAATTGATGTCAAAAATGGGCTATGAAGGAAAAGGATTGGACAAACATGCACAAGGCATTTTTGAGCCAATAATGGTTGAGGAAAGGCCTAAGTATTTGGGTCTTGGCCATGGACAATCTTATGGAGAAAGTTCCAATTGAAACAGTTCCTAGAAGGAGTTTCATTTAGGTTCTCCACCTCAAGTTTGTAAATATTGTATTCATGGGGAATGCAATTGTTTGAAACATGCTTTGCAAGAAGAAGGTGTTCATAAGCATGCACTTGAACAAGGGAGTTGTGAAAGCTCTAAAATCATTGAAGAGATTGATGGTGTTCTGAAGGGAGCCACTTCTTCAATCGATTCACCTTCTTATGAAAGCAACAAAGGTGAAAGAGGAAGGTATAAATCTGATTTCAATCACATTTATTTTGATTATGTTAAGCATGGTAAATTTCCACATAATCATTTGAAAAAAATTGCATGCTCCTTTTGTGGTTTGGTTAATTATAGTGTTTCTAGATGTTGGAAGAAAATGGCCACATACAGGAAACTTTTGAAGAAAAGGAGGCAAGCAGCCAAAGGTCCATTGGATAAGGAAAATTATGCTATAAAGAGGATGAACATGTGTTGCACTTATTCCCATAAGAAAGAACATAATGCTGAAAAGTGTTGGATTTTGAATTCAACAATGCTTCCATGAAATTTGAAGAAGGTGGAAAAGGAGAATGGCAAGAATGGAAAGGAAGTTTCCATAATTGATGCGCTTCAGGATGATTCACATGTTGATGTCAATGTGTTGTTAAATAAATCACCTTTAATGTGGATTGTTAATAAATGTTCAGAGTTATTATCCAATTAAAGGTTGCATGTCTTTTGATTTGATACATTTCTTTGCCAAAGGAATGCAAGTTCCAGGGTTTTACCAAGCAGGTGAATGAAAAAGTTGAGTATGAGACTTGCTTTATTGCAGCAACATTATGTTCATTTTAGCTTTGTAGGTACGTTTACATATGATTGAGAATCTTGTACTTATGATTGTGCTTGAAAGAAAGTTGAAGAATGGAATACATGCATGAGAATGGTATGTATGAACAAAGGAATGTTGATGATTTCATTGTATTTGAACATGTATGTATAATTGACTTGATGGTCGATAGCTTTCTTTAACATGCATGCAATGTCATATCTACTTGGGAAATGTTGATTTTGTCTCCAAGATTGAAAAAGGGAGATAATGATGAAGTGTTTCACGAGAGGTGGAATTCTTTCTACTTTGAAAAATAATCGTCAAGTTCTTTTTGTAAATACTTGACTTGGATAGTCAGTTGTTTGAAAAGGTATGTTTTTGTCGGTTTGCGATTTAGTCGAACATTTGTACACCAAGATGTAAGAGACATGATGATGATTCACATGATGTGAATTTATATCGTCAAGTTGTTTCTTAAATTATGTTTTTTTTGACAAAATGTCAGAAGAATATTTGCAGCAGCAAAATTCGCCATAGAAGTGGTTTCATAAGAAGTGGTTGGACTTCTTGACACAGTAAAACATACTTTCATTGGTACATATGCCAATTTTAGTTAAGTATGCATATATTTATGATGTAATCTCACGTTTGTTTGAGCCACCTTGGGTCGATGATCAAGGAAGTGATGTTCAGCTACCTTCTATAAACTCCTCAATAGAAATTATGAATGAGTTCAAGGAAGACAATTCTTAACAGGAGGACAAGCACATCCAGGAAGGGAAGGATTGACTACATTCGAGTTTTGGTTCAAAGGCACTAGCCATGCAAAGCAAGTGTATGGAGACTGAAAGAAGAGGGTTCTGTACTCTCATCTAATGTATAGATCAGTATATGAGTCTTTTGGGGTCCAAAAGATTCCTAATGGGGAGGAGTGATCAAATATTGATCAATGACCTAAGTGATAGCTCCAATTTCAAAGTGTTCAAAAGAGTGTCAAACCTGAGTGACCGGAAAGATCTCGTCTTCTTGATTCCAATGCCGTGAATGGTTTGAAAAAACGATACCATATGAAGGAGTTATCTCAATTTAAAAGGTTGAGTAAACTGCAATTTATGGACATTTGACCAAGATTAATTTGGGTTTTGGAAATATTAAAAAAAGTATATTCCAAGAAAATTCCAAGGAATATTCCCTAGAATATTCTAAGGAATATTCCTTAAAATATTCTAAGGAATATTCCTTGGGATATTCCCTTTTCGGGACCAATCAGGTGCCGACACATGAAAATCATGGAGGCTGCCACATGGCCTTGGAATGGTTATGCAAAATTTGTTAGGGGTCCAACTGAATCGAACCAATGACCTCTGGCAAGACAAGACAATGCTCTACCAACTTCGCCTGATGGTGTTTCTTAACATGTAACGGATACATTCCATATTTATTTTGTAATAGTCGGATGTTTGGGGGTTATGAATGCCAATGGTCTTACCCACCAGCGGTCCTCAAAAACCATTCACATGTTCCATTGTGATTTAATCGCTGCTTGCATTGACATGCAGTTTCACATTAATACAACCACCAACCTTATCCCTAACTGTAGGGGTCATACCATTCACTATGCGCGCCCAACATTTATTGTAACAGCTGCCTCCAATGTTTAGCTTGGTGGGGCAGATAAACTTAGGCGAATATGCTAAGTTTAACTGGATTCAAGTGCAATTCACCAAATTTGGTGGAGTATCCCTAGGGGATATTGACTAAATGCACTCCAGAAGCATTTTTTGACCAAAGAGAGTGAAACAAGAGGCTATCTATGCTAATTGGAGCCTTCTGAAGCTAATGGAATAGTCCACAAAAGCTGAGAAATTCATCTTCATAGATATTTTCACCCAGGGATATTTTGGAGCTTAAGGACACCAGGAGTTGGAAGCAGTTATAGGAGCTACTAGTACTCGTTCTCAGCGAACCAATAGTCATTCCTGACTGTAATGAGAATTATGAATCCATTACAGGGATTTACAGAAGCTTTTGAGTACTTCTAAAGGCCGAAATGCTACAAGGAAGTTTAAGACAGCCCATTGCCAACCGTGGAAGAAGGCCTAGTTTGGGGATGCAGTGCTCTTTTTTGAGCAAATGATTAGTCTATTTTTGGTGTTTGATATGTATTGGATATAGTAGATGAGGTTTTAGTGACATTTGAATAATTCTGAAGGAGATAGTGCCGTCAAGAAGCTCAGGGTAGCTTAAAACACTGATTGAAGGAATCAAGTCTAAGGGAGCTTAGATCTGTTTGCAGAGTGATGAAAACCATGACAGGGATATAGATGGTATTCTAAGTCCATTGGTTTAGTTCAGTAACCTTTGGATTTATGTGTGGAACTTGTAAAATAAACTTTTCCATAATCCCAAAGAGCCAAGTCAAGATGACAAAAGCTCAAGGAGATGTAACCCACGATATTCGGGTGAAGTCCTAGATTAAATTTGTTATTATGTGTGGTTGTTTATTTTCTACATTATATGGTTGTTATACGTGTTTAATATCAGTAGAAACAAATGGACTTAAAGCACTTAAACAGTTAAAAGAAAAAATACACTTGTTTCAAGTATTTAATTATGCAAATGTCATATATAAGCTAGATCATTTATTTGTTTAACTAAGTGGGAGGTTCTTGTAAGCATAACAAGTTATCAAACCCCCATTTCAAATCAGGGGGTGTAAGGACTTTGATGCCTGGGGCTGTGCACCTTAGTAGGTGTGGAGGTAGTGGGCCAGCCTTGCGAGATGCCTAGAGTCATTGAGTATCATACTAGATGCCTACCTTGGGGCAGATGAGGTTTGAGTCAGGCACGAGCCTTGGGGCCAGCCTTGGGCTAGGATACAGACCGGTGAGACTTATGCCTAGTTCCGAAAGTGGGAAAAATGACAAAGATTCCTTGAGATTTCTCAAGTGTTGTGAAAACTTTCGATGCCTGTTGGTTTATATTAGTTCAACAGAGGGTGTGGGGAGAACATGAAGTAATAAATAACTAAATAAATAAAATTTTAAATTATTCAATTTAAACTTCAGGACGAAGTTCCTTAAAGAGGGGGAGTATGTAATGTCCCCTAATAATAATATAAATAAATAACTTAATATAATATTAAAATATAAACAAATAAATAATAAACAATAAAGAAAAGATAATAATAGTAAATATATATATAAATAATAAAGAAATATAATAATAACAAATAAATAAAATAGTAAATAACAATACTAGAGTTCTAAAAATGTATATATAAAAGTAAAGATATAAAATAGTAACAAAAAGTAAATTTAACAAAACAAATAAAATAAGAAAGATTTAACTAAGAGAACTATAAAATTAGTAAAAATAAGTAAAGTTAAGGAAATAAGAAAGTAATAAATTAAGAGAAAATTTAATTTAAGTAAAACTTAAAATAAAAAAATAATAGTTGCATGCTAACACATGGAATGTGTACATGCGGTTTCGTTTCCAATGTTTGGTCTATTTAATAGACGATGAGGAAGATGAGAGATCATTCTATCATCCATTCTCTTGGGAGACAAGTGTTGTGAGAAAAAGGATTCCCTGGCAGTAGTACGTTCATTGAGGGCTCAAGGGTGGCTAGTTGTAGAAAGATTATGTGCAACTGAGCCTACGTTTGGGTGGAGATTCATCCCCAAAACCTTGTTGTGGTTAGCGGAATTCAAGGAACATTCAACTCCAAAAACTCAAGAAAGGGATATTGTCAATACAGGTAAGTCCCTTTGTGGCTCATAATTCTACAATTTTTATGTTCAATAGTTGAGTAATTGTGTGTTGATTTTTAATCATATGAATTGGTAGATTTAATGCTTGTTTAATTTGGGGTCATTACATATGGTATCAGAGCGGAGTTCAACTCTGGGTGAGCTCTAGATAAAGATTTAAGAAAAATACTTAATTAGATTTCTCAATAAGATTGCTTATGGAGTTGTCGAAATAAAATATGTCAAGAAAAATATTAAGCCTATGGAGATGTTAAAAAATATATATATATATTAAGCATGTTGACAATAAAAAAATTGGCTATGGAGATGTCTAAAGAAAGAAATATTAAGTATGTTAACAATAAAAAAAAAATCAAGTCACATGCATGAGGTGTGATTAAGTGATAAGTCTCACTTGAAATAAAATCATAAGTAACAAAGAAAACAAAATCTAAATTTTATATCATTATGATATAATAAGTATTTACTTTTTGTGGAGTTTTTAAATGTAATAATTTTAAGAATATATAAAAGTGATGGATATTTAAAAATAGTATTTAAATTTGTTATAATTTATGTTAGAATTATATGAAAAAATAATATAATAATATACATAATTTTATCTTATATATATTATATCATAATATATATATATATGTGTGTGTGGTGTGTGTGTGTGTGTGTGTGTGTGTGTGTGTGTGTGTGTTAAAAGCCATAAATTATTTGAAAATAATTAAGGTCCCATTGCTCCCTAGCCATGTTTAGCAAACCCTCGTTGGCGTGGAAACTGGTTGATATGTCCAAATGGTTAAGGAGACAGACTTCAAATCTGTTGGGCTATGTCAACAACAGGATCCCAACCTACGTGGGTGATATGACAGGGTGGGAAGAATAGTTGGGTTACCCTACAAGGAGAAACCAGCAACGCAATACCACCAGATTCTTAGCTCTTATGATGGAGAAGGTTGTATTGCGAGCGGAAAAGGCCGCGGCCATATGTTGTTTTTTCTTCACATAAAATTTCCATGCCTTCAGGAAGTTTTATGCCTGCAGTTCATGTAATATTAGCAGTTTGTGTAATATTGATAGCTCATTAATATTGGCAATTAGGGTTTTTGCAGGCTCCTGAATTATACTGCAAACAGGTGACCTGGGGAAAATCATCATAACTTTTGTTTTGAGCAATAAATTGAAATTTCGTAAAAAGGTACAGAGAGAGGATGGCCTATAATTTATTTTATATCAATTTTGGGTCCTAAGGTCTAAACAATGACACGTGGCACTTCATACAAGTTCGCTCTACTGAACTAGTCTATAATCAGGTCATCGAGTGAGATTTGACATAACTCTTCCTTGGAGAATCCAATATTTATGAGAATTGCGAGGTTGGAAAGAGGACTTAGAGGGCTACCGGAGGATGCAATTTCATGCCTTGAAGATCCGAAATTATAGAGACACAACAAATTCAAGATGAAGCTCCTACAAAGTGAAAAAAAGGTGTGTAGTTTTTTTTAAATTTTGCATAAGATTGGTTTGAAAAATTAGTTTGAAGGAATTCAAAGGGCTTAGTGAAGCATTATTATCATCAATTGATGCTCTAAAGAAACAAAATGGAAACACCTAGTAAGCAACATGAAATCTATAGCATGACTCATGAAGGAGATGAAGAAATGCAACATGATACATCAAAATTATGAGGCCAAGTGCAACAAAATTCACTATCACAAAAAATAATGGAAGCTAAGATGGATTGTTTAAAGAAAGGAGTGAAAGCTAAGATGGATGGTATAGAAGAAAAAATTAAAGGAAATATGGAAGATTTGAAGACATGCATGGAAGCTAAGATGGATGGCATAGAAGAAAAACTTAAAGGAAACATGGAAGATTTGAAGACAGATTTGACAATTTTGCCACAAGAAATGCTTACTAATAGTTAAAGGGTAGTAAAGTAAACTCATGATGAGAACAAAAGAAATGTTAATCATGATTTGATAGACTCAAATGGTGTATTGAAGACCCACCATGTTCCAAATATCAATTTGAGGAAGTTTGATGGAAAGGATCTTGTAACATGGATACTATAGATGGAGAAATATTTTGATCTCCATAATGTGAACCAAATCAGTTTGTATGGTATCGATGGCTTTGCTCTCGTAAGCAAATTGTCACTTGGGCAATTTTTACATCAGAAATGATAGCACACTATGAGGATACAAAAAACAACACTTTTTTTAGCCAATTGATAAATCTCAAACAAAAGGGTTCAATGATGGAGCACATTGAAGACTTCCAAAAATTGAATATAAGGGTAAAATATATTCCATAGGAGCATAGGATTGATGTGTTCATAGGGACTTTAAAGGATAACACCCAACATGAGGTTCCCCTTTGGGAACTTGATTCATTGGAGAAAGCATTCAGGCTAGCAAGAAAAATGGAAAAAAAAAATATGGCCACAAGGAAGACTACCACTCACAACTATAAAAATGGAAGTGTTCTTTCCCTTAGCCTTCCATAACCTACAAGGTTGAAACCACAACAGTTGGAATAAAAAAGAGAAAAATGGCTTTGTTACAGTTGTGATAGAAAATACACTAAAGGTCATAAGTGTGTTGAGAAGAAATTATTTTACATAGATTGTGAAGAGGAGGAAGAAAAGAAACAAGAAACATCAAAAGAAGAGGATATACATCAAGAACAAACCCTAGGGAAAGAAGAAATCAATCTAACCATATCTTGTAATACATTTTCTAGAATTACTACTCCTCAAACTATCAAGATATAAGGACATACCAAGAAGAAAAAGGTAATAGTGTTGATTGATTCAGGTAGTACCCATAATTGTATTAATTGTAAGATAGCCAAGGAATTTAATTTCTTCCTATATCCAACACGAGGGTGTCAAGTGATGGTTGCAAGTGGAGGAACCACAAATTGCCCTGAAAGTGACATAATATCAAGTTATCCATGGGAGAATATGTGTTATATATCCCAATGCTTTCCATTCCAATGGGTGGTGCTATTGTTATATTAGGAGTCCATTGGCTACAATCCTTGGGTACAACAACTCCTAATTTTCAAGAACTTTTCATGACATTTTGTTTTGAAGGAAAGGATGTTGAATTAAGGGGTATCACAGGGAAACTAGGAAATATAATTAGCTCTAACGGAATGACAAACCTTCTAAAGAAAGAACAACAAGGTGTAATTGCACAATTATGTTCACTAGAGGTTCCCACATTGAAATCATCTATTTCTCCAGATCTCGAAAAAATCTTAGACAATCATTCCAAGGTATTTGAGACTCCCAAAGGCCTCCCACCTGTTCGTGATCATGATCATGCTATTCATTTGACTCCAGGAAGTGTTCCTCCAAACCTCAGGCCTTACAGATATCCCTATGCCCAAAAGAGTGAAATTGAACATATGATTGCAAAAATGTTAGATCTTGGTATAATTCAACCTAGTCAATGTTCGTTCTCTGCTCCAGTAGTATTGGTGCACAAGAAGGATGGGTCATGGAGCATGTGTCTAGATTATAGGGAACTTAAAAAGCTCACTATTAAAGATAAATTTCCCATTCTTCTCATTGATGAATAATTGGATGAATTGTATGGATCAAATTACTTCACCAAGTTGGATCTTTGTTCAGGATATCATCAAATCAGAATGAAGACTGAAGACATTTCAAAAGCAACATTTAGAACTCATGAGGGTCATTATGAATTTTAGGTCATACCTTTTGGCCTTACCAATGCACCTTCTACTTTTCAAGGTTTGATGAATTCCATTTTCAAACCCTTCCTCAGAAAATTTGTGTTAGTATTTTTTGATGATATACTAATCTAGAGAAAGTCTTGGAAGGATCATGTTCAACATGCTGATAGGGTGCTCAAACTAATGGAGGAGATACAATTATATGCAAAAAGCTCCAAATGTTTCTTTGGAGTACAAGAGGTGGAATATCTGGGTCATATTGTATCTCATGAAGGTGTGAAGGTAGACCCTAGAAAAATTAAAGCCATTAAGGAATGGAAAATACCCACATCCATCAAGCATATGCGAGGATTTCTTGGGTTGACAAGGTATTATCACAAGTTTGTTAAGAATTATGGGCGAATAGCAGCACCTGTAACAACATTATTGAAGAAAGATGCATTTTCAGGGATTCCAGAAGCAACAAAGGCCTTTGAAAATCTTAAAGAGGTAATGTGTCAAGCACCGATCTTAGCTAAACTGATTATTGTGGAATGTGATACCTCAAGAAATGGAATTGTTGTTGTTTTAATGCAAGAAGAAAGACCCATTGCTTTCGAAAGTCATCCAATCAAAGGAAAGTATTTACACAAAGCTATTTATGAGAAGGAAATGTTGGAAATATTACATGCACTTAAGAAATGGTGACCCTACCTGATGGGAAGAAACGTTAAGTTAAAAATGGATTATGATAGTCTTAAATACATTTTAAAACAAAGATTATCTTTAGAAGAGCAAAAAAAATGGGTCACAAAGATGTTGGGTTATGACTTTGAAATCATCTACAGAAAAGGGAAGAAAAATGTTGCAGCAGATGCACTCTCAAGAAAGAGTGAGGATGTGGAAACATTGCTTTGCACCATTTCTATTATCCATCTAGATTGGATAAACGAAGAAAGGGCTTAATGGAAGAATGACAAATAAGTGTGGGCACTCATTAAAAGTTACAACAAGATCCCACTACATGTGATATGTTTAGCTGGAAAAATGATTCGTTATGGTACAAAGATCGCTTATACCTATGTAAGAAGTCCCAACTCAAACAACATATTCTTATGGAATTGCAAACCTCTCCCTTAAGAGGGCACTCAAGATTTTAAAAAACTTACTACAATGTTAAGAAGGAATTTTTTTGGGATGGCCTTAAATCAGATATTCAAAAGTTTGTGGCGGAATTTTTGGTTTTCCAACATAATAAAGTTGAAACAATTAAGACCCTAAGTCTATTACAACCCTTATCCATTCCAAGCCAACTTTCGGAGGAGCTTTCATTGGATTTTATCGCAGGCATACCCAAGTCCAAAGGAAAGAGTGTCATCATCGTGGTAGTTGACAGAGTTACCATGTATGCCTTCTTTTGTGCATCATCGCATCCATTTAAAGCCAATATAGTTTCTATTGTATTTATGGAAACAATTTGAAAGCTACATGGAAACCAAAAGGTTATTGTAAGCGACAGAGATCCCATTTTCACTGGAAATTTTTGGATAGAATTATTTTCTTGTCTTGGTACTCAGTTAGCTCATAGCTCATCTTATCATCCTCAATATGATGGGCAAATTGAGATAGTAAAAAAATGTTTGGAAGGACATCTTCTTTGTTTTGTATTTGATAAACATACACAATGGGTCAAATGGTTGTCTCTGGCTGAATGGTGGTATCACACTTCCTTCCATACTGCAGCAAAAATGACCCCATTTATGGCACTTTATGCATATCATCCATTGTCCATCACATCATTTTTAAGAGAAAATTCTAAGGTGCAAGCAGTGTAAGATCACATCAAGCATCAACGACAAGTTCTCCAAGTCTTAAATGATAACCTCACTTTGGCGCATAATAGAATGAAACAATAGGCAAATCAACATCACAGTGAAAGAAGTTTTGATGTAAGTGACTCGGTATTCCTACAGCTACAACCATATAAACAAATGTCCGTCAAGCAAGCTAAGAAGGATAATAAATATCACCAAAGTATTATGGTTTGTATAAGGTGTTGCAAAAGATTGGTACTATTGCATACAAATTGGAGCTTCTGCAGCTTCCCAAGTGCACCCAGTTTTCCATGCTTCATGCTTAAATAAGGTTATAGGTGACAAACTCCCAGTTCAAACAATACTGGAAAAACTTGACGAGGAAGGAAACATCATATTGGAACCTGAAGCAGTCACAGAAACAAGAACTCGACAGCTACAAAATCGATCAATTTTGGAGTATCTCATTAAGTGGAAGAACTTACCTGCTAAAGATTCCACATGGGAGGGTGAGAATTTTATACAGAAGCATCCAAAACTACTCAATCGTTTAGGACAACACTTTTTTGAAGGATAGGGGCATGTTAGGTCCCTATAATACTAGTGATTCCCCCATTCCTATTGTCATTGTAGCACTTATTTTTATTGTCGGGCCCCTATTGGCCCCATATTGTTATTATTGTTCCGCATAGAAGCCCACTATTGTTATTGTTGTGCCCTCACATTATTATTGTTATGTCGGATTTCATTATATTGTGACCCCTTACACTCCTATATATAAAAATGAGGTTTTGTCATTCGTATCATCCAAGAATTGTTCATTTCTATAATGTAAAGGAGGTTCCCCCTCGAAGAGGTTGTTTTGAAGCCTTTGATCTATATTTTCTTCTATTTTGTGAGCTAGTTACATAACAATCGAGTTATTTGAAGGCTTAAATAGTGTAACCCAAGGTTTTACGAGAGCTCAATCGAGCCATGGTTTTTCATGGGTGCTTCACTGGGGGAGCAATACCATACCACGTGCATTCATACTGAGTAACAAATTACATAATATATTGAGCATATAATATGGGGTAAAGAGATTTTATATTGGAAGGTATAAAAAATGGAGCTCAAAGTTAATGAAAAAATATAAAGGGGTAGAAAACAAGTTAATGAGAAAATGGATATCTACAGTATCTAGTGAAAGTAGGGGTTTTTTAAAATAGGAAGACATATTAGATTTGTCTTGGTAGGGGGTTAAATAATGTTATTTTTAGAGGTATTTTCCAATATGTAGTCAAATTAAGGGTATTTTTTAGCATGCCACAAATGCACATGCTATGTCAGAGGTTCATTGAGTGAAGCCCCCATGTGTTTTTGAAATTTCCCACTAATAGAACCTAGGCATGGAATTAAACAAGGTGGTTCGATCAAGGTACAAGTTCAATAGAGCCTTAAAGATAGATATTATTATGGTTGTCTAAGAATTTTATGAAGGTTATCTGAAAGAGCAAGATGCCCTTGGGCCATCCAATCTATGTCTTGATCACCCATGTCATCGTCTCTAGGTTCCTCCTCCTTTTCATAATCTGACAAGCCTTCTCCTTCATCGTTTAAATTGTCATTAAACTCAAAATCATCTCCCACATGTTCTTAGTTAGAAATAACAATGTCTTCCTCATACTCTTCGTGAATGGGTAGAAGTATCTCTTGTTGAACTGTGTCTTCAAAAGATTTTGTTCACTCCTCAATAATGGAAAAAAAAAAATATTCCACTGATACAATTTGTTTCTTTCTTCTTAGGATTATGTGTGATATTATGAGCGATATGGAGTAAACTGATAGCTTTTTCAAACCAATGGGTTATAGGTTGAATCGCCTGGAGTTGTTTGTAGTTGACCTCATAAGCCAACTCCCAACCAGGCTAAGAAGACCCTCCTACTTCAAGAATAGGATTTTGAATGGTGCTCAAAATATTATTGCCTTATCCAGAAGATGAATAATTAAAATGTGTAGAGTTATCATCCATATAAAATGTGCTTCCCTCCTTCTAGTGCCAGAATGTTGGCAATGCGGAATACTTCCAACATATAGGGGATTTCCACAATATTAGGTCCCACCCAATTAGACCTCACACCATTTGGTGTAGGGGTTCCATCTACAATATGGCCCAGCTACCATTTATATAAAGATATGCCTTGGCTTAAGCAGTGAGCATGAGAGAGAAGTGCACATGTGATTTTGAATGAGAAAGAGAGTGTGCCCTGCCAATGTTCAACTGTATATATATTAAGGTTCTTTAACTGTAGAGGTGGAATAAAGTGAGCCTCTAAAAGAGAATTTATAGTTTTAATCTAATGGAGACACACAAATTTATGAGAAAGACTCATCTAACATCAAGATAAGTAGTTCGCATAAATGCGACGATCATTACAATCATTACAACATATTTACAACAAGTTAAGTACCAAAGTCACCGAAATAGTTCAATTACTTCAATACATGTGAAAGCGAAAATGAATCATAAATAATCAAAGAGTAGTCTTAAAACATCAAAAATCCATGCATGAAAATGTGTTGGCAAGAAGGCTTCAAGTATTAAGCAAAAGTCCTAAGATACATAAGTACAATGAACATCACTAGCTCCAATAGTGGAGCATTAGAGCCACTACTTGCTCCCCAAAAGTACTAACTCTATCTCTCTAATTCCTATGGAAGAATTCAAGGTTCAAATTCCTTTTCATGAGTAATGAGGATCCTTTTATCACTTGAGCCATGACCTTTCATATCCTCGTGACTCTTGAATTTGCAAATTCTAATGATGTTTGGACTTCTAAATGACTTTTAGAATTACATATGAGTCTTGGTATTACATGTCTTTTGGACTTCTATACATGCCTTTTTTGTCCATACATGACTCTTAGACTTTGAATTTTTTGTCTTTACAATGATTACATCATTACATCGTAATTTCCACATCATCATGTAATAACGACATGAAGGGTCATTAGTATTGATGACTTGGACTTGTAGTGACTGATGACGTGGACCTTCTTCCCTGATGACATGGTTGTCACTCGTGTCTTCCAATCATTGATGTCTTCACCCTCCACAAGGTGTTTGATCTTATGGACTTTTCAAGGTGCTTTGATCATCAAGACTTCAATGTGTTCTTTGTTCTTTAATTCTTCCTTTGTGTGTCTTCTCTACAAATATTCTTCATACATGCCTTCCATGTTGTTCCTGAAATACCTATAACTACAATCAATGATGGAAAGAAACCATTAGCTTGGAAAATACCCTATTTTAACATGTTTCATGTAGATTTTTTTGTTCAGATCCTAAGAGTGTGCTTGGGGGGAGCAAGGAGATAATTTGGGTGTAACAATAAACTTCGAAAGGCTGAAGGGGTGAAGGGAAGAAGCTTTAAGGCTTTGGGATGCACCCATGCTCTCAGTAGAGAGAGGCACTCAAGGGAGGGAGAAAAGCACATCTCCAAAGGACAATGGATGAGGCTTTAGGATTCCCAAGTGTGTTGTGCACTCAAGGGAGACTAGGAAGGCACATGGTACAAAGCTAAAGGCTAAATGGGAAGGCTTTGAGGCTTCAAGGTGTGATCATGCATTCAAGAAGGCAAAGGAGGGTGCAAGGCACAATGTCAAAGGATGAAGGATGATGCTTCAAGGCATTAGAGTGCACTCATGTACTCAAAAGGATCGAGGAGGGTGCAAGGAAAATTGATGAAGGCTAAAGGGGTTAGGCTTTATTTCTTCAGAGTGTGCTCATGCACTCAAGGAGAGTGCACTTCTTCGAGTCAAAGGAATGCACTCAAAGGAATACTTGATTTGGAGGGCATAATTTAGAACAAGGAAGGGTAATGATGCTTAGGAGTGCACTATGCACTTTTAGGGGCATTGGGTACACTTTGGAACAACAAAGGATTCCCACTCAAGGCCTGAAAGTATGCTTTTGCACTTCTTACCTTAATGGGTTGACATTGTGACCAAACTTTGTCTAAGTGTAGAAGAGAGAACAAGGGGTGGACTTGATGAGTTTAGATACAGAATCATGTGTCACACATACCAACTCATCAATACTAATTAGAAAGACTCAAACATTGATAAATAGACATCAAAAGGCCAATTTAAAAACACTCCCCAAGTACAATGGACAAAGTTTGTGCAATTGTGACCGAAAGTGTCATTTTGCAACAAACAAAGATGTCATGACCATGAAATGCACTAAATATGCCCAGACGAATGAGAAGAAACTTGATAACGATCGAGAACACTTGAAACACATAAAATGAGTCGACACGATACATGACGACCAAAGAAACTATTGATGTGACAGTTGGGTATGCTCCAAAATTTAAATGCATTGAAATTTTGGAGGGCGTTGTAGTTGCAACAACACAAACTTAATTAATTTTTAAAATATAATTAAATAATGAATTTTGTAATTTATATTAAATTAAATAATATATATAAATATCACTTGAGTCTATATAACTTACTAAACGTTGAGTTTTAGCGATTAGGTTTGATTTCTTAAAGTAGCTTTTGAAAAAAGCGTTATCACCCATGGTTTGGTAATAGCTAACAGTTTTGTACCTTGTATTTATTTAATCTATTAGTTGTTGCACATGGTTTTGTTAGATCCTGTGGTTTTTGTACTTTATATGTATCCAATTTATTATTTTTTGTTTATTAAAATTTCTTTTATAAATTAAGATGACCAAGATAGATCATTGTTATGAGAAATTACTTGATGTTCATTTACAGTTTATGTTTATATATATTTTAATTTGAACATTGGACAACATGTTTTATTTTAACATGTTTCTCGACATTTAAAAATATTGACAAATTTTCTTCCATTACACCTGCAAATATCCCATGTCCCTAGTCATAAAGTGCCTTTGGGTGCAAAGAGAGGTCTGATCCAACGTAGAACCATTACATTTCTTTAATAGTTTTAATATATTTTCATGGTTTTTTATTGAGTACAAAGGCTCAATCCAAACCCTGAAATGATTATTCCATGAAACAAAAAAAATTAATTCTTTCCAACTAATTTTTTTTCAAAAAAATCCTAAAATCAATAAGACTTTCTAATCCATTTTCTTCTACTTTAATTTAGACTAACTTGTTTTTCTTGTTGATTTTTTTTTTCTTTTTCTTACCCACATTAATCCAATATACAAGTTTTGTTGCATCCATTAAATCCTTTGATGTATGAACATTGTTATTTTCCATATCTTCCTTGTCTGTATGATCTATCTAAGAAATGACTTTCCTGTCAATTTTCTTGGGAATTCAAGGGGATGTTTATCTTTCACTGGAATTTGTTTTTCTTACATTACTGCAGAATCTAGTGGGTCCCCACACATTTCTTCATGACTTTTTATTGATTTCTTTGAAGTTTTCTCTTTATCAATATTTTCTTCTTGTATTTCCTTTGCTTCTTCCTTATCTTGAGATTCTTTTTCACTATAAACTATGTAATGCCTGTAATGAGCTCCCTCCCACCATATAGATATCTAGTTATTTTTCTAAGCAATGTTAATCTATAAATGCTTTGGCTAGTTTTTGAGTATGTGCCTAATTTCATAAAATGCTCTACAATGAAAGATGCCTTTTTTCACTCCACACATAATATGGAGGCAAGAGATTAATTTCAACAGCAAAACCCTTGTTGAAATCCATCTTCACACAAATTCATCTCTAAGTAGTTTTTATAATACGATGAATAGTCCTGAATTCTATGAGGACAGAAAGATCTATGGCACAACCTAACACATGATATGTTTGTTCCATATGATATGTTTATTCCAATCATAAAACCCTATTCCTTCACCAATGGTATACGACCCTTGGAGATCTTGTCTAGTAACTCCTCTCTGTGGACAGTGATGATACTCAAATTAGGGTTTTAGATCCCTTTTCTTTAGGGGGAGCTCAGGGCATTTTTCCATCAGGGTTTTAGGGAGGATCTGAGCTACATATCTGGATGAGTACACTACATGATGGTCATGTTTCAGGCACTTCGAGGTATGTCACAAGGAAGTGCTGGAGGTGTGACAAAATACTATGTAATAGATGCCCCCTAAAGAATGAAGTAAGAACAAGGAGTGATGGCTGAGATGCTTTATGAGTTTTTGCAGGGACAAGAACAAACATTGTCAGGAGACCTGCAAATCAAGGACCCATATACATATACATATCTGAGATCAAAACATGAATCTATGGTATGCACGCAGCCATCCAGATAGAGAGGACTATGTGAAAATATCCACAACATGGGCACAACCATCTAAATGAGAAAGATCATCTGTAAATCTAAGATCCAAGGCATGGGCACATTCATCCGATATGGACGAATCATCATCATAAATATAAAGTCCCACGGTATGCTCACAGCTATCTGTATAGTAGAAACATGTGTACAATCATGAACAATAGATAACTCCACGCAACCTAACTCATATCAGAAAAGACTCAGGGTCTTGCAAACCATCCAAATCCAATCAAATACAAATTCTAACATGCCAATGAATGTATAGAAGTTGAACATGCTAGAAAACCACTTGATTATGGCCAATGATGTGGACCGTTAGCAAGCATGAGAGAAACCACCAATAATGACAATGGTCCTCAACGTACAACAATACAATCCATGAATGTGAAAATTAAGCTGATGTCGAACACTCATTGAATCATCCGATCGAAGGTCAATATTGAAAACCTGTCGTTGAATGCAAAGAGATTGCCATTAAGGCATGCAAGTTCTGAGGTATTGAAGGGGAGTTTCTAAGTCATCTTCCTGGATAATGATCTAAAGTCAATAGGAAGTGATCCATCGAAGGAGGGCCATGATGAGTCCCCCATCATTGACACAAAACGAGCAATAAACTGGAATGAAATGAATAGGATCCAAGAATGTAGTAAAGGGTCAGGAAATATATAGGTAATAGACCACAAATAGGAGTTTGTTTGAACATATCAGTGACATGACTCCAGAGTGTGGCAGCATTTGACTCAACATAGGACCCTGGGTCATCATGATGAAGTAGAATAGTCAGATGAGAGGAAAAATGGATCACCCAAACTTGACCAAGGATATCCCAAACCTGACACAAGATGCAAATGCGTGTCATGTTCAAGAGAGACATGCTACCTATACAAGAGATGTTTCAATTTCATTTTTCCCCAATATTTCTAGTGAGTACCTCTTCATTTTTAGACAAGCTTGAAGAGGATACCATATTCTTGTCGTATAAGTTCACCCTTTGGATGAATCTGTCCTAATAGGTTTTATGAGTCCTAGGAAGGAGAAACTCATGCTCGTCATGGTGACAGGCCTTTCGTCGTTCAATTTTTATGAGTCAAACGAAAGAATAAATTGGTATCTTTTTTATATTTATAGAGTTTGAAAAGGAGATGAAAAAATAAAACTCCATCATGTCCTTTTTCATAATTTGTCTCTCGAATCTGAAAAGGTAGAAAACAATATTCAAGAGAACCTCTTGACCATGTCAACCAAGGTATTCCTTTTTCATACAATAGTCTCTCTTAGTGTGGAAAAGGATTAAACATATACTGATTAGGTGTCATTTCATTTACTTTTAAGAGTTTGAAACGACAAGTACTCAACAATCTTTTCATTTTTTGAGAGTCAGAAAAGAGCTTAAAGATGACTCCTCCTGGAGGAATGAGTGGTATAAAAGGATAACAACTGGTTCTGGTCATCATGGAACTGCTCAAAACATGTAAAGGTCAAGAGGCTAGCTAATAAGACCACTCATTTCAAATGTTCCTTGGGAAAGGGTAAAACAACCAAGTGAAAGTATACAATCGGCCAAAGAGATGGTGACGATGGAATGAAAAAAAAATAAGGCTCATCTGAAAAAACAGGTTGATAAAAATGACAAGCACGGGATGTAAAGAGAGAATGGTTTCATTTTTAGAAAAACTTAAAACATGGGAAACTATGCTTGATTATACTTGAGGATGGTTTCATTTTTCACAGGCTTGAAACATGAGAAAAACTATTCTTGGATTTGGTTTCATTTTGACACAAGCTTGAAATGGAAGCAAATTATGCTTGGATAAGTTTGCATGCCCCCAACATAATGATGAATTCGAGGTACATTCCCCCCAAGCTTCATTTCGTTCACCTAAGTACATTATTGGTTACTAGAGGTGGATAGAATGAAGGTTCACTTACGAGATCAAGTGAAAGACTTGACTAGGATTTTATGAGATTTGATCAAAGACTCGAATTGGAAGGGGATTTGTTTAGTTTCTTAATGAGCTTGACACAGGAAAATAACCATGCTCATAACCTATTTCATTTTTCAATGAGGTTGACATAGAAAAATAATTATCCTCAAGGTCCTTGTTTCATTTTTTAACGAGCTTGACACAAGACAAGGAACTCTGCTCCATGGTCCTTGTTTCATTTTTTAATGAGCTTGACACAAGACAAAGAAATTTTCTCCAAACCCTTTATCACAACCCAAAAGAGACCATGGCTTCCAAGAGGCTCTCATTAGATAGGAGAACAACACTCTGGAAGGGATACATGTCCAGTGATCCAAATGGAAAATCAGCCTCCAATGCCCACAATATATGGTGTACTACATCACCTACTAGATCATCAGTATATGTGGGCATGGAATAGTTGGCCACGTCATTAACCTATGGTGAGGGTGATACCACTTGCACATAAGAACCATTTAAGGATGATGGTTGAGTGGGAGTTGATTTAGGACCAATGAATGTAAGTTGATCAATCATCACAGTGCTTCCTTCATGTGGGAAACACATCACTCGAAAGAGGGAGGAAACAAGAGCTCCCATGACATAAACATAGTCACAACCAAGGAGTAGATAAAAATATAAAGGGCCTTGGACAACCATTGCATCTATATAGACAGTCTTACCTCCCAAAATAATAGGAAACTTAGGAAGGATCCCTAACGGTTGATTGGTTCCTTTATTAAAAGCTAACAGATTTTGGGTAATGGGGAAAAGCCGAGGAGAACTTAAAGCTTGCCAAGTAGTTGAGGACATGATGCTAACATATGCACCTTCGTCTACGAATGTGCTAGGTACGACCATATGGTAATCTTGTACTATAATCTGGAAAGGCACATAAGACCGAAGACGATATCTTTCCAGTTGACTCAAATAAAAAGAAGTGACTAAACTACTCAAACGGGGTGTCATAGAAAATGAGAGATACCCTCTTGCTTGATGAGAACAAGATAATTTTTCTCATGCACCTTGGGAACAAGAGGATTTCCCTCGAATTCATTCGAAACTGAAGAAACCAGAAGAACCTGAGTAGTATGGGGTTCACTCTCTAATGGAAAGGTATGGTTAATTGAAAGTGGAGCCAAGTCTACCATTTTCAAAACCAATGATTGGTCGATAACAGACTAACGAGACTCACTTTCAGAGAGAGCGGGGTTGACCAAAGATGAATTTTGATCAATCACTTGATCAACTAGTGAAGGATTGGGTGAAAGGTTTTGATACCCAACTGGAAGACAAAGCTGGGAAGTAGTAAGGTTTTCCAACTGTTTGGAAGCCTCATCAAAAAGAGGAAAAAGGTGAATGGGTTGATTAGCTTCACACAACTTACATGGAAATTTGACTTTTCCATTTTTTTCATAGGCTTTACTGTCACTAGTTGATGTTTTATCACCAACATGATCACCAGAGGCTGATGACAAAGGTCGATGTAAACCTGTAGACTACACTTCTAATATCTTGGGAATACTAGGAAAATTCCAAAGAAGGTGGTCACCCGTACATAACATGCAAGGGGATTTTACTTTTAGGGGTTGGTTGGAAGGTCTCTATGTTGGGTTGTGTTATATTCTTTCCATGACTAGCCCCCCTAGTTAACTGGGGGGTTATAGGGGGGCCAACGCCCCCTCATCGTTGCACAGTGGGGGGGTCATAGTGGGGGCGGGTAGCCCCCCTCTATGGGGTCCAGGGCAGCACCCAGGAGAAAAAATTTTGGGACCTTATATCAAGTGGGATGAAGCTACCTATGGTTTTGTGCATGGTTTTAGCACATGGTTTTGAGTGCGATGGTTTTTTGGTCCATGTTATTGGATGCTTCGGCATGTATATAAATGTATTGAAACATTGAAAGGAACATAATGAAAAATCAAACTAGTAGTCCCGGTTTCGATATCTAGGGGAAAATCTCTGTGTATATGTGTTTTATGTGTTATGCTCTCGCATTGTTTATTTTATGTTCTTAGAATTTGTATGCGGGTAATTTTTGTACGGGGTTAAAACCTACACTCTCTTCATTAGTTGCATAGGTAAATATAGTGGTTTGATTTCCCCCTTTCTTATTTTGCTTCTTCTTCTTCACTCTCTTCTTCTTCTTCTTAGCTTCTTGGTTACTAGAATCCAAACTTTCACTAGGCAAAGAGGAAGAACGATGTGAAGAAATAGGTGAAGAAGGCAAAGGGTCAACTTTAAGATTAACTAGAGGTTGATGCTGTTCAGGTGGAGGAGGATTCGGTTGAAAATAAGTTTTGACACTCAGAATCTCCGAGGCCGAAAATAACCAAACTGGCAGACTAATGGTTAATCCAGGAAGGGCCAATGTTGCCATATAGGGAGCACCAGTATTTTCGAAAGAAGGAAAAGGAACAGGATTCCCATCAAAGGGATCTCCTTAATCGGTAGACTTAGGAAATGTTGCCATTGGTATCAACCTAAGATCTACTAAGGAGTATTTCCACAGGAAGGACGTTTTTCCATGGTCAATTAATTGATTTTAGAACCTTAACAAAAATAATAATAAAAAGGGGTAATCTAAGCAAGAGGGTTTACCAAGTATCCATGAACTGCTATATACACCTTAGTCGAAACCAAGGACTTAACATACAGTGACCAATCTCCCAGAATATTGTGTTTGGTGTATCACATTTACAAGGTGGTAGACTCGGTTACCTGTGGCTAAAAGATAGAAACCCAGTGGGGTCTCCCAATATATACTCAACGGTATGGGGAGCACAAGAATGTGTTAGCACTGTCTAATGTGGAACTGTTTGATGAGAGCGTCCCTATATACTTATCATACTGAAGTGCCTCCTATATACCCAAAAGTACTGGAGAACCTTCTTTATACTTCCATACTAAGATGGGATTTCACCCCCAGGATACACTACAAGTAGTTAACAAACTGTTATGTTTAAAGATGTCAGAACACATCTCTAGCCTAGACCTATAGATATTTGTGTTAAGTTCCAAATTCTCCTTAGGTTAACTGAGGTAAATTTTAATGTTTATGTTCAATTATATTCCAATTTTGGGCTCAAAATGATGTCACCTAAATCTCTAAGATGCAGCTATATAAGAAAAGGAAATTTTTCGCTTCAATGAAAGGTAGACTAATCAGGGGAAGAAATTTCAATCAATAATGCATCAGACAAAATGCATAACGCAAAATGCCTTCGACTAAATTTTACTTTCGTCTTCCAAATGCAATGCCAAAAGTAAAAACGATTTTCACTTTTCACTATCCTAAATGCAACTTTTCGAAAGAAAAATGAGTTTGACTTTACTAAGATGCACTTATATGAATTATGATTTTCTTTTCATTTTGAATGATTTGATGCACCGAGTACATTTTTTAGCTTTTAATCACCAAAAAATGTGATCTATTTTCAATGATGAATCTAAAAAAAAACTTTTCAATGCAACTAATCTAGTGCATTTTCATGAGAAGTAAATTTTGAAATACAAGCTAAAACAAATCCAAAATGATGTTTTCAATGATTTCCATAGAAAACAACACTCAATCAATCAACAAAACCAACATCTCAGTGACACCAACAAGAAGAAAGTGATGACCAATTGACTAGAAACCTTATAACTCAATTAGATTTCACTTCAAAGCCAATGAGACAAATCTTGCAAATCAATCAAGATGATTAATCAAAGAACTAAGCATACAGTATGGGAAACTACCTTAGGGGCCAAGGCACACTAGATTCTAAGGAAGAAACCTTAAAAATTATCACATTCAAGGATCAACGCTACTTTATATAGAAAAACCTGTGATGATTCAGTTATCAGTGCTACTTTACATAACCAAACTTGCGATGGTCGGGGTCATAAGTGCTACTTTGTATAGCAAAAGTAGTGATGATTTTCAGTGTGGGTAAACAGTGAAGAATTTTTTCAACATAGTTGTATAGGTAAAATCTTGCACTTCCAACACGACTGTTAGAGCTAATCCCCGGATGGACGAGGAATATGGGAAAAAACAAAAAATATTCCAAGAAACAATCCAGAATTAGCACCCTAAGGTAGTAATCAGTGACGGTATAAACCGAGACTGAAGCAGACAAGCTGAGAAATCAATGACCAGCCTAATTAGTAAAACAATCTGATTGAACAAATGGATGGAAAGAGTTATCTCTTCCCTAGTGGAGTCACCATTTTGTTGTCTAGGCAATCCTCTCTACGGAAAAAGATGATCCCTCTAGGCTAATGAGTGGGACTAGCAATCTACGTGAAATATCTACTAAACACTTTCCTAAGTTACAATCGAAACAGAAGAAGAGGAATATTTCCTACCTCGTTCTGACGCTATAATATCCTCCTTTGTTAAAGACCTCAAATCGCTTGCACCACGGGCTCAATCCTACTACTCACAGCTTTTAATTGCATGCACACGAGATTAAGACACAACAAAGCATACAAATACAAATAGCATAATCAAAAGTAACCTACTTAACAGATCAAGCAACATTAAGATAAATGATACATTAACATGCCCATTTATGGAAAATGAACAAGAAGTTGTATATATTAATAAAATAAAGGAGGAAGCATACAACCAAGCCTTGATGTCAATAAGCTCTCCTCGAGTGAATTTCCAAGTCGAAGCTCAAGCTCTCAAAGCACTTCTCCAAGCCAAATGAGTAGCACGTAGGCACAATCTCAGCATAAGAGTGCATAATAGCTAAATACCAACCATTTGGGTATGGGAAAAGATGAATATATAGGCAAGGAAAGGGAGTTATGATCTCTCCAAAGATATGAGAAGGCCATCATCTCAAGGTGGTAACTCATAGGGTTAAGACCAAAAGGCCAAGTTGAGAGAATGCGACCTCATCCACGCCGAGCAAACTCCAGCTCATCGTTCCATAAGCCTCAAGATCACGAAGCTTCTTGTCCTCTTTGGGAAAATTTCCTTTTAGGGATCATCGCGAGTATCAAAGCCAAAATCACGCTAGCATCACGAGGCTAGTACAGTGAAATTAGAGACCACTGCGGTTTTCAGTGTCATGGGAGCGATGATACTCAAATCAAGGTTTTAGAGCCCTTTTTTCAGGGGGAGCTCAAGGTATTTTTCCATCAGTGTTTTAGGGAGGCTCTGAGTTGCATATCTGGATGAGTACACTACATGATGGTCATGCTTCAGGCACTTTTTGGGTATTTCATAGGGAAGTGCAAGAGGAGTGACAAAATACTACATAACAGGAGGGCACTTGTGAAAGGATACCCCTTATTCCTATTAAATTATACCGAGACTCCTTCCACTTTATAAATAGGTGGGAGTAGATTTCTATAAATGGGAAGCTTGTCATGATTGAAGATTGTGTTAAGAGGCCAAGTTGCTTGAACATTGTTTTCTTCATTTATGATTTTGTGTCCAAAAAATGGTGTTGCAAAGCCAACATGCCCAATAGTTGAATCAAGTTTACTTATGCAACTTCTTTTTCGAAAGGACTTATCTACATCACTAGTGGAAAAAATGAGCATGGGAACCCTCATGTGACTGTGAAAGTTGGGAAATATTTCCTCACATGACCCAAACTGTCACAGTTCTATGGGTGTTTACCTGGAGGGGAAATTCATGGTAATAAGTGGAGACAATGGGGATTTTCTACCTAGAGGTTTAAGAAGTGCAAAATTTTTTGATGAGGAGAGGGGTGCTTGGCGTAAGAAGGAAATGATGTGGAGTGTACAGAAGTGCCTTGAGTATTTCCATGTTGTCTATAGATGTGGAAATATGTACGTGATCATTGAAAAACAAAACAAGTGAAGAAGTATGATGCCCAGAAAAACGTTTGGATGTCTATACCTTTTTTTTTGGAAGCTATAAAATTTGTTGTCTATGTTGCAGTGTGGCATGATCAGATTTTCATGAGTGGTATGACCAAAGATAATATGATCACCAATTTGTTTTGGTCATCAATTATGCAATGCAAGGAAAATTTTAAGGATGGAAAATTTTCTTGAAGTTTAGAAACATTGGCGAATCTCACTAATCCCTAATATGCAAACTATAAATTTTTCAATGATATATTTGTAAAATTATTCAAATTTATAATGATTTATCATATAGCCACTATATAATGTTGGCGATTTTTAAGGTAAAATAATTTTATATTCTAAAATTTGGGCGAATCATCTTTTATAAAAATTGGAAATTGGCGAATCGTTTTTTTGAAAAATCATGGAAAAATAGCCCACTGGGCGAACATTAGCCCCTAAAATTTTCCATGATGTAATGGATTGCAGCTGACATAGTGAAAACATTTATTGGTTTGTATTATTAGTCCCTTCCCCTTCGAGGTTCATAGGGACTATAGTAATCATTTTTAGTCCTTTCCATTACTTTGACATAAGAACCAATAAAGATTTTTTTCTTTAAAGAAAAGTTTTTTGAAATGACATAAAAATCAATACAATGTTTTTTATTTTAAAGAAAGTTTCTTGAATTTTCTTTTTCTTTTAACCAATCCACAAAATCCTCTTCTTATTTGGCCTCATACCGAGGCATACATACACAAAACTTAGGAAAAGTATGAGTAATTAAAACAACTTGACACCTCCATGAAGTAATGCTATTTTATCTTTCCCTTAGCATTAATTTGCAACATTTCATGTTAAGAAAACTTATGGCATATCTTCTTGAAAGTGAAAGTATATTTTTGTTAACAAGTAGACACATCTCTGGCATATGTGTCAATCTTGATAATGGACACTTCTTTTGTGTATGTGTCATGTATGGCATATGTGTCAATTATATGTCAATCAATCTTGATAATTGACACATCTCTAGCATATGTGTCAATCTTGATAATTGCATGGTTCAATGTGTTGGCATTGTGGTTTGACTGTTATTCTCCCACGCGGGAAGGGCTCGCTCCAAAATTGAAGTGAGCTGATAAAACCTTCACTAGCGTTCTTGGTTTGGTTTGTCGAACAAACCTTCTTGATGATCATTCTTCAAGAATGGTGAGCAACAATTAGAAGGGCTCACTCCAAAATTGAAGTAAGTTGATAAAACATTCGCTAGCATTCTTGGTTTGGTTGGTCGAACGAACCTTCTTGGTGATCATCCTTCCAGAATGGTGAGAATTGTTGTAGTGGTCAATGAACATGATGATGTGTTTAGATTTTGTGTGCATCCTCCTCAGCTTTGTCTGAAGCCTCCTGCTCAGTGAATCTGCACCACCACATATAGGTAAATTTACTATTATGTTTTAATACATTTTACTTTTTTTGTAATTCACAATATCTTACAATCTTTTAACATGTATCTTATTCACTTTTATAATGAAAAATTTATAATATTAGACCACCTCAATCAGATATCTAAAACACAAGAATGAATAAAAGAAAATAGTTTTAATTAAAGAGGGACCAAACAAAGAAGCCAAATCATGGGGTGATTATTTTCCCTAAATTCATATACTCAGCTAGCAACTCAGAGTCCATCTCATTAAGAATAAACCAGCGACAAACCAAACAAGTCAAAATATGTAGGCATGTTGATGTTCGCCCATATTTACAATAAGTCATCAGACTGAACTGCCTTGCTAGCTTTATTATTTACATATAAATTAAGTTTAGCTATTAAATATATATATTTTAAGAAAAATATAATAATTTAAAATACACATTAATATACAATATAATTTAAAATAAATAATAACATCACATTTTTAAAAGAAAATTTATGCTATCATTAACAAAATGAACAAGAAGAGGCAAGTTTGTTTTCAGAATATCTAGATTGTAGAGGTTAAACCAATTTCTTTTCAATATCTATTGATGAGGGTAGTGATGAAATTACATTATGTTCATAAAACATATTTTAAAACTCTAGACAAAGATGAAACTATCAAGCTAGGGAAGATGGATTCATCTTCTCTATGCACTTGTAGTATTTATGTTTGGTCTAGTGGATTTGCATTCGTCTAGTGGAAAACTTCTTTATAGAAATTAATTGATAACACCAACTTGTTGGAGATCAGATGCACAACAATCAATAAAACATATACACAGCCATTAAATCATGCACAGGAAACACAGCAATTAACGTGGTTCACCCAACCAATCTGGGCTACGTCCACCAAACATAGGCATCGGCAATTCTTTATTAATCAAACAGGAGATTACATAAATCAAATCCTCACAAACTCTCATCCTCAAAACAATCCGTGTGGATATTTGTTTTATAGCAAGGAGAATCTAACTGCCTCATAAATCCTCTCACATCAAATTTAGGATGCATTAACTCCCTCCCAACAACCTGGAGCTAATCTAGCAACAAATTCCTATTTTTTTCGTCTACTGAGATTTTTGCCTATTTTACATAAAACAGAAAATCTCAACAATCTCCACCTTGACAACAATTAGCTTGATGCCATGTTTCTTTATTATTTTTTCTTTTCTGCAAGCCAAGAGAAGCCAAACACCAGTGTAGCTTCTCTAACAAAACTGGTTTCGTGAACATGTCTGCACAATTCTCCTTTGTATGCACCTTCTCAAGAGAGACTCCCCTTTCAGTGATAACCTATCTTACAAAATGGTACTTGATCGGTATATGCTTTGATTTATTATGATAGGCCGGATTCTTAGCCAAATGTATTGCACTTTGACTATCACAAAATAACTTGATGTTGTCCTGCAACCTACCAAATTCACCAAACAAACCTTTCAACCAAATCACTTCTTTGCAAGCATGAGAAGCAGCAATGTATTATGCTTCAGTAGTGGATAAAGCAACAATATTCTGTAGCTTTGACATCCAGCTAATAGCTCCACCTGCAAGAGTAAAGACGTACCCTGAAGTTGACCTTCTCTTATCCAAATGATCCGAATTTAAACAAGAACGCAACAAAATACAGAGATAACCATATACACAAAGATGCAACGGAAACATTGCTTCATTTCATTAATGGAAAATACTGAAATATGCTTACAACCATAAATGGAAATAAACCAGCTAGGGCGATGGTAGCTTATCTCTGAGAAGACATGTGGTGACTACATGCCTCTAAACTGTTCCGAACTATCTTAAAATGAGGCTTGAAGGCCTATTTATTGTTGAGAAACAATGGAAAACCCTTCACATTCCAAAACCTAACCCTAGAAGATGAAACACCAAATTGTGGGCCC
>APFE031526697.1:71443-96537 GCA_000404065.3 Pinus taeda | reverse complement strand
TTTTTTTTTTTTTTTTTTTTTTTGTTAATTCTCATCATATTGAGAGCCATGCCATGGGTGTTTCCATCAAGTACAATATCTATAACATATAACCATACCAGAAACATAATGCCAACAAAACTATACACAAAAAATAATCAAACATAACCATAAAAACCATCACACAAGAGACACAAGCTATCTGGTGGAAAACCCTTCACTGGGAAAAAAACCACCCTTGTTGTTGTTGTACTACTTTGAATCTTCTATTAAGCAAAATATGCCTTTTACATAGATTTGTTGACTCCCATTAACATGGAGACTCAAACTCATATACAATCAATTGACTCTCATCAGCCCGGAGACATGATTCTATTGATAATATTAGAAAACTATGTTCTCACACGGATCTACAGATTACCATCTGCTGAAAGCCACGATGGTCAATGATCCTTGACCAACTCCAATTGGACTATGCAACTACCATTGGATTGATAAAATGCTCCTTCTCTGAAAATTCACAATCACTGCTCCACATTCATGAAGTCATTTCTCCTCTACTCTATGCAAACCTCATTTCATCTATTTTCACACTAGATCCAAGACTTCTCTGCCCAACTTGATTCAACTCTACAATACGATCTTTGACAACAAGATACTATCATTCAATCAAATAAAATCACCATAATCATATACTCTCCACTCTAGAAAAATAGTGGCCACTATCCATCCAACAAAAACAAAACGATAATATCACTAGAAGCTAAAAAAATTCTCACTCTCAACCATAATATCAAACCCTCACTACAAAATATAATTTCTGCGTAACACAATTAGCAACATACAACACAATGGCTATGTGCCAAATACACTAGAAGCACCTACAAAACAAAAGTGAGAGTCATCAACTTGGAACTATATCAATTTCTCCATCTCCACAACAACTCTACTACTGTTCCTTGCTTCTCTGATCTATAATCTGAATTTCTGAATCAAAACATTGCTTCAAAAAAAAGATCTTCTCATTCTGCAGCCATTAGTAATCATATACTAAACCGATCCTTCTTACAACTAGGGATGAATCATATTTACTCAATGAATCCTTCTCTAATTCATACACTCACTCATCCAATCTTCACTCAGCTCCAAAATGAATAATATGAAACATGTTGGGCGAAATTGAGCTTTGGCCTAGGATCAAGGGTGCACAAAGTTGACAAAATCCAACCACTATCACCACTACTTGTGCACTAAAGGTTTTCACACACTTTGGAGGACTTATTCAACCCATTTCAACCTTTCTCAATTAGTATAGAACCTTCTAGTAATTTCCAAGTCGAATTACTCCAGAAGTGCGCAAGGAATCCAGAGAAAATTTCATTTTAAGCCTCAGTCGCAGGCACAACACTAGTTGATCTTGACTGGTCGCATGCACAGGTTTGCTTCCCTGCATCCAAGGACCTTTCATTCCCATGCACAACTTGCATGGGTGCAACTAAGGTAGAGCATAAGGAGAAAAAAACAAACCTTCAACTGAACCTTTACCACTTATTGCATCACCTTCTCCAAAATCTAAATTCACCTCCAAACATCTATTTAGTCTTGTGACACCACTAAAAATGCATCAAAATTCTCTCCTTATTTCCACTTTCAAGTTGATCTAAAGGCCAACAAATAAGGGCTTTCAAGACTACTAACAAGTCCTCAACTCTCCTCAAACACCTTCAAAACATGCAACACATATGAATTGGCCTATAACACCTCTACAACACATTGTAGCACCTCAGTAACATCCTCACATGGCCAACAATTCAACCTCTAATTCCTGCACTAGGTTCCTGCAATAGGTAATGAACACCACTACCACATGAGGAATCATTAGCCACATCGCTACCATTATTTGATAATCATGAGTGTGGCATTATAAGGTTTACAACAATTCCAGTACAGCCAACTCAATGACAACTCACCCAACTGCAACCATACTACAAGGCATCAATACATCAACTTGACTACATAGGGTTGACATAAATGCCAACATGACCTAGTTGCCACCGTGAAACCAATGCCGACATCAACTAGATGGAACCATGTACACCATAATGCCAACATTCCTCTTTTTTTTCAGATTCCTCTATGTCAAGATAATCTTCTCCCATTGTTTGTTGATTTAGAGTCTACCAATATCGATAGTCAATCAAAAGAAATCAATTTGAAGTCTTTTGCAACCATCATTCTAATGATGATGATTCCATTTATGTATATAATGGTTAATGCCCAAGTTCTCCCAACTGATCTTTTAGTTTCTAAACAATATTTTGATTCAAAAGATTTATATCTTAAATCTAATTCAATCAAATAAGATTCTGTTATGGAAACTTCTTCTTCAACTCACTATCCCTTGTGCCCCGCTGTTTATAATGCATTAATTTGTGACAAGAATACTCCATGTTCCTCATTTTCATCATCTAATGAGCATATTTCTAAATTTAAACAAGGTAGTGAGGTCATCCATGATTAGGGAGAAAGCAATCAAATCATCCACCATCCATTCCATTCCTTATTATTTCGAGTTTTTCACGAGGACAATTCTTTAGTTCAGGTTACTCATGATGTTTGTCCAATCTATCCATCGTTAAATATGCAATCAGAAGAATCTTACAACTTGGGTAATCTATTTTTTGGAGTTGACAAATATTATAAAATCAGTGATTTAGGTGCCTACCGTCATGATAGTAGTGATCTTGTTTCAATTACTATTAGTACCTATCCACACACCATGCATGATCTAATCTAATCTTCAAAATGCAATTTTACAATCCTTGAAAGTTTCGGGACTTATCAAGAATTCAAGGCACTTCAAATCTCATTGATGGTTATGTGAGGTTCTCACAATCCTAATGAGATCCATGAACCAATTCAGATCTTGATTTTCTCACAAATTATTTTATTTGCATGGTTTCACTAGATGCAAACTCTTTTTAGAAAGAAATTTGGTATTTTGGTTATAGTTTTTCTAGCTTTCAAGATTTGTCTTTTGATCAGATAGAGGGTGTTGCTTCAATTGATTCATCTTCATGAAAATATATATATTGAACCCAATTTTGGTGTGTATATGTCCCATATATGCACAAATCTATGAAGCTAATCATTTTAAAGATTATCATTGGCCAAAGGATTCATACATGTTAAGTCTTTTGAAAATAATCAATTTCTAGTTTTTGTTGTGAATGTTATGATGCTAACGATTTTCTTCATGGCACAAGATATATTCTTTAGTATTCATGAATGCTTGAGTTAATTAGTAAAACACATTCCTCTTTCTCAACCATTTTATCCTGATTGGTTTCATGTGTTTTCGATACTAGCATTCATTTTCAATTCATTCGATGATTGTGATCCTAGTTTAGTTTGTAACCAAGTACACGAAAATGGCTTCTCACATTTAGCATCCAAGGAAGAAAATTATATTATTCAAAGCATTTTTAGTATGATGATCTATCTTTGTTATCCTCTAACAGAGAGTCTTATGCCTTAATCGGTCCATCTTATCATAATAATGGTTCTAATAATTGTCATACAATTGATCATTTTTCGACCGGTATAACAAATGATAATTGTCTTACATTTATTGATATTTATGATTCATCATCTCACTATTCAGATATTGGTCAAGTAGTTGAGGCACTTCAGCCTTCACTAGTGGTTATTTCAGGTCCTCATTATCTTAACAATCCTTCTGAATATGATCAGACTCATTTTCCATTACAAGATTCTCATCCTGATTCCCTGCCATTAATTGAAAATTTATCCTCTCACCAGTTTCAAGGTTTTCAAGAGGACAATTTTGAACTCTATGTCCAATTTATGATTGGTTATGTTAGGGTCCTATAATAATAGGATTCATAATTTTGAATTGACTATGGCCAGTGTTGTAATATTGTACATACCTTTGCTTTCTGCAAATGTATTCCCAAATTAAAAAATGTAAAGAGGGTATGTCCTAAAAGACAATCAAAGGACAAAAAGAAACAAAGATAAAAAAAAGTTAAAAATATGAACCCCACAAAAAGAGATAAAAATAGATCATGAAAGTGTGAAAATTCAAATGCCACTACTATTTTACTTTTTCTACAAATAATGATTATGTGTAGCTTGTCTAAAATACCATAATCCATGATAAGTCAAACAGCTTAATCTTGACTTTTCATGCTTTAAATTTAATGTTGATAGATAGAGAATAAATATCTAGCCAAACATTTTCATCTTGGTAGATAAATAGTTAAAATAGAGAATGATAGGGAGCTCAGCAATTTGACCTAAGCTCTTGGATGAAATAAGGTTTGAATTAGTTAGTTTCTTGTTTCAAAGAAAAATGAATAAGGGTTTGCAAGCTCAAGTGCACCCATGTAAATAAGGAATAAAATGTTAAAATAGCAGATGGGTAGGTACAACCAATTTTTACAATCATGGATAAACATCATTTGGCATACTACTAATTACCCTCCCCACAATGTGCTCCAGTACTAAAATCCTTTAGTCATAAAGGCTCAAAGCATTTCTCTGACTTTTGGTGGGACCGTACCCTTGGCTTAATGACTCATGGACATCAAGTATTGGATTCCACCTTATTGAAACCCTTCTCATTAATGAAAACACCCTTTTCCCTTTACACCACTCATTTTACCCTACAAAATCCCCTTTTCCTAAGTTTAAAACACATTTACCTAGGAAAGGTAAAGCCCCCTTAACTAATTCTCCTCTCATTCAAAATACTCAAAAACCCACAAAAAATGCTTTTATCCTAAGTATAAGTGTTAAATGTTAATATTGGGACACCACAGTGAAGAAATTCAAGCCAAACATCATATTTTACATTATGCTTACTATGTTTTACATTCCGCGCATTCATTTCATATTAACATACTAACCAAATGTATTAGCTCCCTGATATACCCTTTTCCCATATTAAGTAACTCCTTCATATATAATATCCAAACCCCGATTTAATTATAAACTATAGTTTCATCCCCCGCATTATTTAAATTAGCTCCCCACTTCATATTTCCTCAACATAAACCTATTAACCCACCAACCCTTGGTGTCGTTAAAGAAAACCCCACAAATCTTCACCCTGATATCCCTCCGTGCAGCTTCACCATGCGATAACCATTATATCTCTCACCCCCAGATCCGACGAGACGCATCCATATCACACTCACTCACTCTCTGACCTTTATTAGCCTAAGAGAACGCGAGATTTGTGGTTTTTTTCGGGCCCAATTTTGCTACATGTCAGACTCTGGCATGGATTGCGTTCCCTTGGGGAAACTGCCCACCTACCAAAAGTAGTGCAATGGCCTACAAAACTGCCTCCTTGCCTAACGCGAAAATCGTCCACTATTCATAAAATACTTTCCCCACCAAAATATAACCATTGCCCTTTAAAAGGCTGAAAAGCCCCATTTCATCCTTTTTCACTCGTTTTTTTTGTAAAACATCAATAATACGTTTGCGACACCTTGAGCCTCTTCGACCAAAATTCACTGTCGCCTACCACCCAAAGAAGCTCCGGACACCCAATTTGAGCATTCGGTTCACGTCTGCAACCACCATACCCTCTACAATCACCATTCAAACTAATTTACAAGCCAATTCACCATTTTCCAGGGATTTTGAGAAAAATCCAGAACGGCCCTCTCATTTGAAAATGTACAATAAAAGTCAAAAGGTTACAGTGAAAGTCAAAAAAGCATAGTAAAAGGAAAAAGATAAATTAGCTAGATGAAAGAGTATCAGTAAAAGTGTATCAGATTGAAAAATAAAAGAGAATAAAAGCAGCCAGCGAGAAGACAAACAACATGGAACACAGTTACAAAGCATATAGAGAAAATAAATTCATGTCAAAGTGAAGATAGATCAAAAAATAGAGCAATCAAGGTAAACAGTCAAAGTAAACATGGAGGTAGTAAGGGTTAAATAGAGATGAAGACACTTTCACAAGAAACAATGAAGTTTATCCAAAGTAAAGGTAAAAACAGTTAAAAGAAAATTAAGGTTAAAAGATGAAATCAAAGCAGGAATGGTACATTTTCCATAAATTTCCTGTTTAAGCCATAATTTTGCAGAACCTATTGTGGCCAAACCAAGATTCATTTTGAGAAAGTGAAGGAGGTTTGTGTTCCTAAAAATCTAATATACAAAAACCTATCTCACTGTTTACACAGGTATTACAAAAAGGGAGATAAATGCATATATTCACAACCTATTGTTCGTACTGTGCAAAGTCCTATTTTTGACATACTTTTGTAGAGAATCATGTGAACAACTGGAGCTGAATTTTGGGAAAGGAAAAATGGTTTATCTCAATAACATACTTATATACAATAACCTCTTTCACTTTTTACATATATATCTCAGATTGAGATATACAAAGGTATAACTGGACCTTAAGTTTGTAGAATTTCTGGGGCAGAATGCAGAAAGGAAGGAGGTAGTTACTGACTTGGAAGCCTCATCATCAATTAAGAGTTGCTATCAAATTCAAATTTCTCTTCTTTGTCACCATCAATCCATAAATATAGTGCCAAATAGACTCATTAGTTTTGATTGTCCTTTATTTAAGTTCTATTAATGTAAAATAGTTTGAGATATTTGTAAAACCAATCTTGATATTTTTTCAAGATATTTCAGTTTAATTGGTATAAATACTTCTTCATTTGAAATATTTTTGGTGTATTATTTTATATTTGTAGATTTATTTTGATCTTGAACCCAAGGGTGATTGTACCATTTTCAAGTCAATGGACTGGAGAAAATAATAAAATCATTTCGCTATAGGATTCATGAAATGAACCATTTGCAGTGAAGTACTTTCTTTGTGTGATTTTGTTACCTTTCTTATGTGTTTCATAATCTTAAATGTGTTCTAAAATCTAAATGAATTAACTGAAAATATCACTCATAATTTTTTTAATTACACTCTATTTTGCACAGTTAGTCATTTACATGTTTTCCTCTAATACTCGGATTTGAGAACCCTTAATTGCTCTCCTATCTAGGTTGACTTCTTTCATTCCTTCCAAAGTCCGGCCAAGGGAATCCTTAATTGCTACTTGGTTCCAATTTGAAACCATTTCACCATTTATCCTTTGAGATCTACAATAACTCATCAATCTTTCCTTGTAGACATTGTTTTTAGAACTGAATCCAGTCTTATTTGTCTGACTTTCAACTCCATAGCCCAATGGTAAAAGCAAACCTCTGTTCATCTAAGTGATCCCACCACCCAATTTCAAACCAAAACCCAAGTGCAAAAAATAACTAGCCTAAAATCATCTTAAATAAAATAAAGTTAAATTATAAATAGAGGGCCCTCTCTGAGCATCATGAAGGCTAGGTCCTCATCTCCAAAAGTAGTTTGTGGTTACCTTTGATTGTTCTTTCTTAATTAACTTCAAAAGAAATATCAGAGTAATAACATAATTGGCGACTGTACTGGGGATGACTAACATTTTCCTCATAAATATTTTACAGGTTTAGATCTGATCTATGATGGGGAACAATGATCAGACACACAAAGGTTAAAATCATCCACCTGGTGACTCCAAATCAATTTCATAATCAAGCCTCCACTAGAGGAATGAACCTGAAAGAACAATATGGGAAGATCAGGTTTCTAACTTGGATTGTTATCCAAGACATAATGTTTTTTCTCATCAAGAAGGTTTTCAATGTATATTGTATTTTAGAGAAGATCTTAGCTTAGTTTTTAATTATTTTCCTTTGGAATTTTAAATATAAAATCTCCTTACACATTTGAGCAACATTCTTCTAAATCTTATGATGATCATTTTCCAATCAAGAAATCTCAAATAATCTAGAATGATCTTATAATCCCTATATATATTCCCATACCCTTGAAAGTCCCTGATAGGTATAAGCCACTCGTCTTACCTCCTGCACTCCATGTTTTCCATAACAATTATTACATGTATCTCCCTAGGTTTGATGGAGAAGATGGTAAAATCACTACCCAAAAACATATTCAAGGTTTTGAGAATTATCTGGACTTATTTGAGATTGACGAAGATGATGTTAGAATTAGACTTTTTTCTCTCTTTGCAAAGTAGAGTAAAGAGTTGCTTCAAGAATCTACCTATTGCAAGCATCTCAAATTTTCAACAATTTGTCAAAATTTTCCTTGATAGATGCATGATCAAAGTCAAACTTTTTGTGATCATAGAAGTATATAATCAGTTAAAAAGAAAGCCAAATGAAACAATACAACAATTTGCTGACAGATTTAATCAAATCTATTATTCAATGCCATCAAATATAAGACCTCCTCCTCATTCAACTCTCTTGCATTATCCAAAATCATTTGTTCCAGAGATAGAATTTCAGCTAAGAGAAAGAAACCCCTCAACACTGGAACAGATACAGAACATTCCAGTAGATGTAGAAGTTAATCTGCAAATTAGAAGAGAAAAGTTGAAAGCAGGAGCGGAGAAGAAAAACATTGCAGAGGTAAAACTCGACATTTTGGTAAGAAAAATAGATGAAAGGATACAGAAGATCACCATGAAAGATAAATTTTTTGTTCAAAATCACCATGGCACATTTATTTCACAAAAAGAAGAGGTTGATAGCCATGAACAAATTCCTGTTAATTCCAACTACCATAGATCAGAAGATAGATTTATAAAGCAATATGTGGATAAGCAATCTGATGATCTAATGTGTATGTTTGATGACATTACTTATTTTAATGATTTGCCTAAATATGATTAGTATGATGATAATTATGTTCTTCAAATCCAAACTCACTTTATAGAGCAATCATAAACTAGTTTGGGAAATAAAGAAATTCGGTTTCAACATCTTGAAAATAGTGATCATCTTATTCATATCAACTATGAAAGTGAGGAAGAAAGTGTAGAAAATTTGGAAATAAGTGAAGCTCCTTGCCTCCTTGTTTTGCTTCATTTTAGTTCATCAAAGAAAACTTTAAAGCAATAAAAAATCAACAGTCTTTAGGTATTGATATTGACAATAAAGAAGATAATGAAAATCTTAATTAGGATTCTTCAGTTTCACAAGTGCAGTTATCAAATTCTATTGAGACATCTGATCAAATGACACAGGAAAGTTATATGCCACTATGATTTGAATCATTTCAGTTTTTAAAGGAGATATGGTATAATATCTCCAAAGAAAAGGATGAACAACATGCAGAAATCCATGAAGTCGCATTAAAACCCATATGTAATAGGTTGCAACAATTCTTCCATGTCTTTTATGATCCAATTGCTGATATGTTAGATGATGAATGCAATCAGAACTTTTCTCCATTAAATAACTATGAGATTCAAAATCAAGATGATAAAGGTTTCACCAGACAAACATTTCAATTAGTAGAAATATCATCACAAAGCTTATCTAAAAATCTGCAGGGTGATAAATATGAAAATGACATTTCACTTTCATGGCATGGAGGCCATCCAGAAAAATTGTACATTTGCTTAGATCAATTAAACATTAGTGTATATATCTCGGAAGTTCATTTTGTATAGTTTCTAGAGTCAACAAAGGAAATCAAGTCTTTCCTTATCTTCTCATTTGTTGACAAGGTTATAGTTGGTTTTAGAATCTCAGTTTTGATCACAAACAAGAAAAATACATCAAATTACATAGTGCTTGAATGGTTGCATTGGCTGTTTCATTTTACCTAATGAGCAATTAAACAATTGATTAGAGTGAGTAGGTATGAATTCAATTTATTTTAGTTTTTAGTTTTCAACAAGTTATGAAATAATTCATTAGAAGTTGAAGCCTGCAGAGAAGGTCCTAAAGATCATGATGATCTATTAGTTTGGTGTGAGAATTGCAGTACCTACTTTCAATTTTAGGTCATATTGCAGTTGGTAGAAAAGGGTGTATTTGCAGTTCAAGAGATTCAAACATAAATATTATACAACAAAGCATATACATGTTTGGGATTGGCCCAATGGATTAGGCTACTAGTCAACGATGTTCTTGACATCTCACAGGGAGATGCCATCCCCATGTGGAGCCATTGTTAGGGTCATATAATAATAGGATTCATAATTTTGAATTGAATATGGTCAATACTGTAATATTGTATGTACCTTTTCTTTTTGCAAATGTATTCCCAAATTAAAAAGTGTAAAGAGGGTATGTCCTAAAATAACAATCAAAGGACAAAAAGAAACAAAGATAAAAAAAGGTGAAAAATATGAACCCCACAAAAAGAGATAAAAATAGATCATGAAAGTGTGAAAATTCAAATGCCACTACTATTTTACTTTTTCTGCAAATAATGATTATGTGTAGCCTTGTTCAAAATACCATAATCCATGATAATTCAAACAACTTAATCTTGACTTTTCACGCTTTAAATTTAGTGTTGATAGATAGAGAATAAAGATCTAGCCAAACAATTTAATATTGGCAGATCATTAGTTAAAATAGAGAATGATAGGGAGATCAACAGTTTAACCTGAACTTTTGGATGAAATGAGGTTTGAATTAGTTAGTTTCCTATTTCAAAGAAAAATTAATAAGGGTTTGCAAGCTCAAATGCACCCATGTAAATAAGGAATAAAATGTTAAAATAGCAGATGGGTAGGTACAAGAAATTTTTACAATCATGGATAAACATGGCATATTACTAATTTTCCTCCCCACAATGTGCTCCAGTACTAAAATCCTTCAGCCATAAAGGCTCAGAGCATTTTTCTGACTTTTGGTGGGACTAGACCCTCGACTTAATGACTCATGGACATCAAGTATTGGATTCCACCTTATTGAAACCCTTCTCATTCATAAAAAAGTCATTTGCCCTTTACACCACTAATTTTACCCTACAAAATCCCCTTTTCCTAAGTTTAAAATACATTTTACCTAGGAAATGTAAAACCCCCTTAAATAATTCCCCTCTCATTCAAAATACTTAGAAACCCACAAAAATTGTTTTTATCCTAAGTATAAGTGTTAAATGTTGATATTGGGCCACCACAGTGAATAAATTCAAGCCAAACATCATATTTTACATTATTCTTACTATATTTTACATTTTTCTCATTCATTTCATATTAACATACTAACCCAATGTATTATCTCCCCGATATACCTTTTTCCTATATTAAATAACTCCTTCATATATAATATCCAAACCTCGATTTAATTATAAGCTATAGTTTGATCCCTTGAATTTTTAAAATTAACTCCCTGCTTCATATTTCCCCAACATAAATCTATTAACCCACCAACCCTTGGTGTCATTAAAGAAAACCCCGCAACTCTTCACCTTGATTTCCCTCCTTGCAGCTTCAACGCGCGACAGTTGTTAGATCTCTCACCCCCAAATCTGACGACATGCATCCATATCGTGCTCACTCCCTCTCCGACCTTTATTAGCCCGAGAGCACGCAAGATTCACTGTTTTGTTCGGGCCCGATTTTTTTACGTGTCAGCCTCTGGCATAGATTGCGTTCCCTCGAGGAAATGTTGCCCGCCTACCAAAAGCGGTGCGATTACCTCCAAAACCGCCTCCCCGCCCAACGCGAAAATCGTCCACTATTCATAAAATACTTTCCCCGCCAAAATATAACCGTTTCCATTTAAAAGGCCAAGAAGCCCCATTTCATCCTTTTTCGCTCATTTTTTCTGTAAAACCTCAACAATACGTTTCTGACATCCTGAGCCTCTTCAACCAAAATTCACTGTTGTCTACCACCCAAAGAAGCTTCGAACACCCAATTTGAGCATCCAGTTCATGTCTGTAGCCACCATACCCTCTACAATCACCATTCAAACCAATTTTCAAGACAATTCACCAATTTCCAAGTATTTTGAGAAAAAACCAGAACAACCCTCTCATTTGAAAATGTACAGTAAAAGTCAAAAGGTTACAGTGAAAGTAAAAAAAGTATAGTAAAAGGAAAAGGATAAATCAGTCAGATGAAGCATATCTGTAAAAGTGTATCAGATTGAAAAATTAAAGAGAATACAAGAAGCCAGCAGGAAGACAAATAGCATGGAAGACAGTTACAAAGCATACAGATAAAATAAATTCATGTCAAAGTGAAGATAGATGAAAAAACACAGCAATCAATGTAAACAGTAAAAGTAAGCATGGAGGCAGTAAGGGTTAAACATAGATGAAGACACTTTCAACAAAAACAATGAAGTTTGTCCAAAGTAAAGGTAAAAACAGTTAAAAGAAAATTAAGGTTAAAAGATGAAATAAGAGCAGGAATGGTACATTTTCCAGAAATTTCTTGTTTAAGTCATAATTTTGCAGAAACTATTGTGGCCAAACCAAGATTCATTTTGACAAACTGGAGGAGGTTGGTGTTCCTAAAATGCCAGTATACAAAAACCTATCTCACGTTTTATACAAGTATTACAAAAAGGGAGATAAATTCATACCTTCACAGCTTATTGTTCGGACTATGAAAATTCCTATTTTTGACATATTTTTGCAGAGAATAGTGTGAGCAGTTGGAGCTGAATTTGGGAAACGGAAAGCAGTTTATCTCAATAACATACTTATATACAATAACCTCTTTCACGTTTTACATATCTATCACGGATTGAGATATACAAATGTATCGCTGGACCCTAATTTTGCATAATTTCTAGGGCAAAATGCATAAAGGAAGGAGGTAGTTAATGACTTGGAAGCCTCATCATCAATTAAGAGTTGCTATCAAATTCGAATTTCTCTTCTTTTTCACCATCAATCCATAAATATAGTGCCAAATAGACTCATTAGTTTTGATTGTCCTTTATTTAAGTTCTATTAGTGTAAAATAGTTTGAGATATTTGTAAAACCAATCTTGATATTTTTTCAAGGTATTTCAGTTTAATTGGTATAAATACTTCTTCATTTGAAGTATTTTGGGTGGATTATTTTACATTTGTAGAGTTATTTTGATCTTGAACCTAAGGGTGATTGTACCATTTCAAGTCAACAGATTGGAGCAAATAATAAAAGCATTTTGCTATAGGATTCATGAAATGAGCCATTTGCAGTGAAGTACTTTCTTTGTGTGATTTTGTTACCTTTCTTATGTGTTTCATAATCTTAAATGTGTTCTAAAATCTAAACGAATTACTAGAAATATCACTCATAATTTGTTTAATTACACTCTATTTTGCACAGTTAGTCATTTATATGTTTTCCTCTGATACCCTGATTTGAGAACCCTTAATTGCTCTCCTATCCCGGTTGACTTCTTTCATTCCTTCCAAATTCCAGCCCAACTCCGATGGACTATGCAACTACCATTGGATTGATAAAAATTTTCTTTCGCTAAAACTTCACAATCACTGCTCCACATTCATGAATTCATTTCTCCTCTACTCTATTTCATCTATTTTCACACTAGATCCAAGACTTCTCTGCTCAACTTGATTCAACTCTACAATAAAATCTTCAACAACAAGACACTATCATCAAATCAAATAAAATCACCATAATCATATACTCTCCACTCTAGAAAAATAGTGGCCACTATCCATTACAAAAAAAAAAACAAAACAATTATATCACTAGAAGCTAAAAAAATTCTCTCTCAACCATAATATCAAACCCTCACTACAAAATATAATTTATGCATAACACAATTAGCAGCATACAACACAATGGCTATGTGCCAAATACACTAGAAGCACCTGCAAAACAAAAGTGAGATTCATCTACTTGGAGCTATATCAATCTCTGCATGTCCACAACAACTCTACTACTGTTCTTTGCTTCTCTGATCTATAATCTGAATTTCTGAATCAAAACATTGCTTCAACAAAAAGATCCTCTCATTCTGTAGTCATTGGTAATCATATACTGAACCAATCCTTCTTACAACTAGAGATGAATCATATTTACTCAATGAATCCTTCTCTAATTCATACACTCACTCATCCAATCTTCAATCAACTCCAAAATGAATAATATGAAACATGTTGGGTGAAATTGAGCTTTGGCCTAGGATCAAGGGTGCACAAAGTTGACAAAATCCAACCACTATCACCACTACTTGTGCACTAAAGGTGTTCACACCCATTGGAGGACTTAATCAACCCATTTAAACCTTTCTCAATTAGTATAGAACCTTCTAGTAATTTCCAAGTCGAATTACTCCAGAAGTGTGCAAGGAATCTAGAGAAAATTTCATTTTAAGCCTCAGTCACAGGCACAACACTAGCTGATCTTGACTAGTTGCATGCACAGGTTTGCTTCCCTGCATCCAAGGACCTTTAAGTCCCATGCACAACTTGCATGGGTGCGATTGGGGTAGAGCATAAGGAAAAAAACAAACCTTCAACTGAAAACCTCTGCCACTTATTGCATCATCTTCTCTAACATCTAAACTCACCTCAAAACCTATGTTTAACCTTGTGACACAACTACATATGCATCAAAACTGTCTCCTTATTGCCATTGTCAAGTTGATCTAAAGGCCAACAAACAAGGGCTTTCAAGACTGCTAACAAGTCCTCAACTCTCCTCAAACACCTTCATAACATGCAACACATATGAATTGGCCTATAACACCTCTACAACACACTGTAGCACCTCAGTAACATCCTCATAACACCAACAATTCAACCTCCAATTCCTGCAATAGGTAATGAACACCACTACGACATGAGGAACCATTAACCACATCACTACCATTATTTGATAATCATGAGTGTGGCATTATAAGGTTTACATCAATTCCAGCACAACCAACTCACCCAACTACAACCATACTACAAGGAATCAATACATCAACTTGACTACATAGGGTTGACATAAATTCCAACATGAGCTAGTTGCCACCATGAAACCAATGCCAACATCAAATAGCTGGAACCATGTACACCATAATGCCAACATTCCTCTTTTTTTCAAATTCCTCTATGTCAAGATAATGTTCTCCCATTCTTTGTTGATTTAGAGTCTACCAATATTGACAATCAATCAAATGAAATCAATTTGCTCAATCAATTTGAGGTCTTGCGCAACCATCATTCTAATGATGATGATTCCATTTATGTATATCATGGTTAATGCCCAAGTTCTCCCAACTGATCTTTTAGTTTATGAATAATATTTTGATTCAAAAGATTTATATCTTAAATCTAATTTGGTCAAATAAGATTCTCTTATGGAAACTTCTTCTTCAACTCACTATCCCTTGTGCCCCACTATTTATAATGCATTAATTTGTGACAAGAATACTCCATGTTCCTCAAATTCATCATCTTATGAGCATATTTCTAAATTGAAATAAGGTAGTGAGGTCATCCATGATGAGGGAGAAAGTAATCAAATCATCCACCATCCATTCCATTCCCTATTATTTCTAGTTTTCCATGAGGACAATTCTTTAGTTTAGGTTACTCATGATGTTTGTCCAATCTATCCATCGTTAGATGTGCAATTAGAAGAATATTACAACTTGGGTAATCTAGTTTTTGGAGTTGACAAATATGATAAAATCAGTGATTGAGGTGGCTACCATCATGATAGTAGTGATATTGTTTCAATTACTATTAGTACCTATCCACACACCATGCATGATCTAATCTAATCTTCAAAATGCAATTCTACAATCCTTGAAAGTTTCGAGACTTATCAAGAATTCAAGGCACTTCAAATCTCATTGATGGTTATGTGAGGTTCTCACAATCCTAATGAGATCCATGAACCAAGTCAGATCTTGATTTTCTCACAAAATTATTTTATTTGCATGGTTTCACTAGATGCAAACTCTTTTCTGAAAGAATTTTGGTATTTTGGTTATAGTTTTTCTAGCTTTCAAGATTTGGTTTTTGATCAGATAAAGGGTGTTGCTTCAATTGATTCATCTTCGTGAAAATATACTATATTGAACCCAATTTTGGTGTGTATATGTCTCATATATGCACAAAGCTATGAAGCTAATTATTTTAAAGATTGTCATTGGCCAAAGGATTCATACATGTCAAGTTCTTTTGAAAATAATCAAATTCTAGTTTTTGTTGTGAATGTTATGATGCTAACAATTTTGTTCATGGCACAAGATATATTCTTCAATATTAATGAATGCTTGAGTTAATTAGTGAAACAAATTCCTCTTTCTCAACCATTTTATCTTGATTGGTTTCATGTGTTTTCCATAATAGCATTCATTTTCAATTCTTTCGATGATTGTGATCCTAGTTTAGTTTGTAACTAGGTACACAAAAATGGCTTGTCACATTTAGCATCCAAGGAAGAAAATTATATTATTCAAAGAATTTTTAATATGATGATCTATCTTTTTTATCCACTAACGAAGAGTCTTATGCCTTAATCGGTCCATCTTATCATAATACTAGTTCTAATAATTGGATGATATAACTATATATTCCAAAAAATGAGGTAGTCATCTCAGAGATTTAAAACTGATCTTCCAATGTTGCCAAAGGTATGGAATTTCACTTAACCCCAAAAATTCATTTTTTGCATTAAGTGAACGAAAACTTCTTGTATTTATAGTGTCAAAATCTGGAATCCATATTGATCTCGACAAAATCAAGGATATTTCCGAAATACCCTTGCCTCACAACAAGAAAGCTATGCAATCCTTCCTTGGCCATATTAATTTTGTAAATAGATTTGTTCCAGATTTTTCAAGAATCGTATCTCCCTTACAAGCAATGATTAAAAAGAATTCAATCTTCAAGTGGGGCCAAGAGGAATATGAAGCATTCAATTTGATTAAACAAGAAATTGTAAACACTCCATCTTTAGCAACTCCAAATTTTTCCAATCCTTTCATTTTATATGCATTTGCCTCTGACATATCATATGCTGCGATACTCACTCAAGCAAATCAAGACAAGGCAGAAGCCCCAATTGCCTTTTTTAGTTCAAATCTACAAGTGGCTGAATTAAATTATTTAGACGTCGAAAAACAAGCTTATGCCGTTTTCAAAGCAATCAAACATTTCAGACTATTTCTGCTTAAAACCCATACAAAAATCATAGTACCGTTTCTAGCAGTAAGAAATCTTTTAGTAGGGAAAGACGTGGGTGAGAAAAGATCCAATTGGGTTACTGCCTTACAAGAATACGACGCTGAAATTAAACCAGCAAATATTGTAAAAGGTCAAGGCTTTTGCAAAATGTTGGCTGGAGCATCGCTTATTTCCAAAATACCATATGAAGAAATACAAATGTATGAGGTAAGCCTAAACAATGTTGAATCATTATATGCTGATATCATATTTTTTCTAAAGAACGGATATGCTCCTTAAAACCTAGATTATACAAAGAAAAGAGCTCTAAGGTTGAGGGCTAAGCAATATCAGCTAATAAACAATGTACTTTTTAAGATGAATTATGATTCTGTCCTCCTTAGATGTCTTGAGAAATATGAAGCTGAAAAGCTGTTGCAGGAACTTCACAATGAGCTAGCAAGTGGACATTATGTTGGAGATGCTACAGCACATAAAATCCTACATGAAGGCTATTATTGGCCCACATTATTCAAAGACGCACATAGCTACGTAAGGAAATGTTAAGTTTGTCAAACTGTTGTTGGGAGACAAAAGAAACCATCATTGCCTTTGCAACCAGTCAATATTGAGCAGCCTTTTGATCAACGGGGATTGGATATAATAGGTGAAATCATTCCTCACTCTTCTAAATAGCATAGGTATATCCTTACAGCTATAGATTATTTTACTAAATGGGTAGAAGCAGTTCCTCTCAGGACAGCTAATTTCGAACACATCATTGATTTTATAGATCGGTTTATAATCACCGGGTTTGGTTTACCCTCTGCTTTAATGTTTGATAATGCATCGTATTTTTCTGGCAATGCTATGACTGAATTTGCACTCAAAAGAGGTTTTAAGCTTAAATACTCTGCCAATTATTACCCACAAGGGAATGGATTAACTGAATCAACAAATAAAAACTTAATTAGAATCATTAAGCGAACCATTGATCAAACTCATAAGAATTGGCACAAATCCTTAATATATGCTCTATGGGTAGACCGAATAATGTAGAAAGCCTCCATTGGTACTTCTCCCTTTAATTTAGTTTATGGGATTGAAGTAGTCCTTCCAACTCATCTAGCGATCCCCTCCTTGGCCTTAGTTCAATTTATTGACGAAACACCAACTTCTTCCTTACAACTAAGGCAGCTACAAATCCTTAAGCTAGAAAAGCAATGAGAACAGGCTAAAATAACTCATGCTCATCACCAAGCATTGGTAAAGGCTTCTTTTGATTCAAACATGATATCCAGAAAGGACTTTCAGATTGAAGATCTAGTTTTAAAATGAGATAAGGCTCACAAGGAAAAGGGAAAACATACGAAATTTCAACGAATGTGGCTTGGCCCTTTCCAAATTGCAGAAATTATAGGTCCATCTACTTTTATGTTACCGGATTTAACAGGAAAAAGAGAGTCTTTACCTGTTAACGAGAAGATCCTCAAAAAATGCTTTCCATAGGAGATCATTCTTCTATTTTGTAAATTAGTTTTCCGTTATTTTGATAATAAAACCAGTTGTAAATAGTTACATTTGGAATTCACGAAAAAGACAAGTATTTCTTTTAGATTTTGTTTTTCGCTTGTATAAATAGAACTGATTTAGAAAATTGGTCATTATTATTGAAAGATACAGTCAAAGGCTATAAGTCTGAAAATGATACTAGTTTCAACCTTGTAAATTTTGATAAAAAGCTACCTTCAGTGGGAATTTGTTTTGTATCAGTCAAATGAAAGGTATCAATAACAAAACAAAGATTCTCTGTAGAAAAGCTCTCTTCAAAAACTCTACAATTGTCGTCCATAGCTATTCTTAAGGAAACAATGACTTCCTCCCCACCTAGGGAATTACGAGCTTCAAAGAATAATCCAACGACACACTTTAACTTAAAGAATAAGAGGTATCATCACGAGCCAACTTATCATGATCATAGATATTATAGCTTACTGACTTTGCCAAAACTGCATACCACAACAGGGAAATGACTTGAGATTGTTACAATCAAAAGACAAGGGGTCTCATCACGAGCCAGCTTGTTCAGCAAAGTTATAAATCAAGTGAGTGGCACTGTCATAATTTGGCTACCAAACCAAGGCATTGTTCTTTAAGGATGAAAGGAAAATGAAAGAAATAAGTGTGGATATGGATTTCCCTTTGAAAATTGTATATTTCTCCAAGTAGGATACAGGATCATTGCTGGGTAACATGTAACCCTGTTGAGGCTATAAATGCCTGCTAGCAGCAGAGGCTCTACCTACAACAAATGAGCATATTTAAAACTGATTTACAGAGAATCCTTTGTTTTAATCTTTATAAACCAAGTAGTGACTGATGTAAATACAATGACTAGCTCTAGGGAGTAAATAACCAAAGTTAACATAGAAGAAACAAACTATCATTGACAGCTGAAAGCATGGTGTACTTTATCTTTCCATAATAAAGTTTGATTTTCTGAAAAAAAAAACTTTCTGTTTTGGAAGTCTACAAAGTTCAAAAGAAAAGCAGAGATAACTGGTTCTTCCAAGTGAATCGCCAATTTTTGTGGCCAGCAACAACCCCCCTTCTTATTTAGTTTTATCACTAATACTAAATAAGTGGAGACCCTTATTCAAAAAAAAATTTAAAAATAAATTTTGTATTCCCTTTTTGAATAAAACTTACTATCATAAACTTAGGAGAATACCCAAAAAATCTAAAAAGACTTAAGTTTTATGATAAAGTTCAAATAAAACCACTCTCTCAAGAAAGAGCATCACATCGCAAAAAAGTAATGGATACTTTCCTACAAGCAGAATTATAAGATTGCGAAATCGCGATGAGAAATCACACACTAAAAGGCACTCATCGCATCGCATGTCTCAAATATCACTTAAGGTGAAATGCCTCAAACTGCCGATATGCGATGGCGAGTCTCGCAAATCACATTTCCCAGAAAACACATTGTAATGGATGATCGCCACACGCAACGAAGTAGCGATATAATGATCCGTGATATTGCATTCTGCGATGTTGTGATCTGCGATATTTCGAAGAAAATCGCAAAATCATCTTATCGCAAATCTACAAGGCTCGTTGTTCGAAAAAGCTTTTTCCATAAAACGATGCATAGTTATGCGCGTTAATGTTATTTAATGAGTTAGTTGGCAATCATTAATGAAATATGGTTTTGATCTGATCGAAGAGCCATTTCACGTAGGATGATATATTTTATATGTTTTCGGCATTTAAATCTTTCCCGTCACCTTTTTCTTATCATTACTCTTACCTCATTTATAAACTGCAGGAGCGAAGAGTAGAGAAGTATACATAGAAGTGTTCAGAATATTATGGGAAAGAAGGGTAAAGCTTCGAGTTCTGAAGATAAAGAAATGACGCCCTTGTACACAGAAACCACTTGTAACAGAGATGCCGGTGTTACTCCCTGGGAAGGCATGCACAACCTACTCGAGGAAGAAAATCCCAGAGTAATGAAGGTTACAGTGACTACAGATTCACGCGAGTTGTCTGAGGTGTCTATTAAAAAACTAGCATGTTCATTCTTGCATCGAATAGTGGCAAGGCACAAGATTCTTCCTTACACGGACATGGTCAAATGGGTACTAGATAGTCTTGACATAACAGGTAGAGAATTTAAAACTCAGGACCAAGAACTCACGGAGTCATTATTTCTACAAAATTTAAGGTTTATATTCTCTAACAAAAAGCGTGCAAGAGGCGAAAAATAGCACCAAGGAAGCTCAGATCGAGAAATGGAGGCAGTTTCTGATGCACGATTAGCACCTAGCACTAATTGTGCATCGCCAGGCAAAACCCCTTGAGAAGGAAAGCCTCTAATCGCTCAGTCACCTGTAAGCCTGGAAAATTGTAGGAAAAAATGCTAAAGGTGAAAGGCAAAAACCTGAACTCTAAAAACTAGGGGTATTTATCAAAGATATCCTCAAGTGGTACGTAATGTACAACACCTACAAACAAGCTAGAGACAGAAAGCTCAAGAAAGAGTAGAGTCCATCAAAAGGTTAACCAAGTTGAATTGGGATTCTTACTGGATGTACTTGGTAAAACCACACAGCCACTGCATGACTCTCAAATGTATCATTAACTCTGCCGAGAAAATGGTGCCAGCACTTTCCAATTCCATTTTCAAAGGACAGCTAAGTCAGAGGTCGGCTAGCGAACTCTCCTCAAGCAAATGCTGAATGCTTGCGACTGCAAGGAACAGATACATAAATAGTTAATTGCCAGTTTTATTTTTAAATTTAGTTTTAGTTTTAGTTTTTCTTTATTTTTTCCTGAAATGAGGACAGTCATTTAAACCGCTTCCTACATTTTTGTAATAAACTATTTTTATATTTAACTAGTAGTATTTAAACCCTTCTCATGGATTTAGAGAAGGGTCCTGAAATTTGTCAAAAACTTATCCTCAGAACATGCACTTTTGCACCCTCCAAGGAGGTTTTGATAAATGAATGGAACATGATTTATTGATATCTGCGTTTAATATCTACTACTGAAATTGTATTTTTGTACTCTTAGTAGATGTTGGATTAAGAAGATATAAATCATTATTGCTGAAGCTCATGAGTAGAACTAGTTATAAATGGTACTTTTATCTCTTAACGATTTCTGCTTATGTGTTAAAGTGATATTCATGTTCAATTATTTATATATGAATGCTTGAATGCTTGAGTTATCATTTGGCACTTTTGTATGGTGATAGCTATTTATTTATGCTTAATATATGAGTAACTTATTATGCGATATGTTTTTCACAATTGTTTCGTCTAACTTTTTATACGAAATGGTTTATCTTTATTGAATTATTTTCTCATAGCAGTTGAATGATCTTTATTATCAATTTCCATTTAAAATTATTTTAGATCGCATAACTGAAATATTAAATCCCGGGTTAGTTTTAGAATTAGATATTTCTGTTCATTAGAATACAATTACATTAGATTTAGAATAAAAGCATTTTACTTAGAAATTATTAGAAAGGAAATATCAATTCTCAACACACACACATAAATTGGGAAATTCCCATATCCCCCCACTATACCAAATGGAAAAGGAGCTGCTAACCAAGGTCCGGACTGGGTGGGTATCCCCCTTGTTGTAGACCCGATTTTCGGGTTTGGCGTTAGAAGGAGAGCCCCGAACTGTGAATGGCAAGTAAATCCAAATCTAAATACAATTATGAGAGTAAATCGCCCTCACCATCTCCTCCAACTTCTCCATCGCATTTAGAATCTTTAAATCTTGAGAAAGAAGTCGATAAAACAACAACCACTGCCACAAACCGAACATTTCAGAGAAATCTACTGTTGAACCTCCTAAAGTTGAATCTTTGATCCATAAACTTCAACGATTTTCTATATCACCCCAAAGATTTGAAAAATCTCAAGGTAGTGTGACTTCGCAATATAACCCTGCTCATCCTCTTACTAGATTGAAGAGTGAAAAGTTTGGTATTGAACCAACTGAGTTACCTCTACCTACAAGGAAGAGAGCAAGGAAATGACCTAAAGGGTCTGATAGCAAGACTCTTTCGTCATCATCATCCATCTCAACCTCTCCACCGCGAAGTCAACCATCCACCCCTCCACTTCAAATTATTGTCTACCAGACCACTGGAATTTCCACATCACCTTCTTAATCATCTAGAACTATAATATCCTCATCTTCCCAACCACAGGGATTATCTTCTATGCTTTCCTCTGTTAGTATTTCAACAATGGCCCAATCTCCATGGAATAACCCAAGGGCAGTCTTAATGCCTGCACGATTGAGTCAAATATCGGCCCATCCTAAAAAATAGCCGCGTAAATTCAATCCTGAAGCAGGCATGCTAGCAGAAGAACATATAAACAACTTTATGTTATCTATAAATTTCAATGGGGTTACTAATGAAGACACTATCGTCAGACTCTTTCCTTACACTTTGCAAGGAGCAGCCAAATCATGGTATTTCTCATTACCATCCGGATATTTTCCAAGAACAATTCTTGACTAAGTTCGGTGATGAAAGGTCTACTGCAATTCTGATTAATGACCTATCTAACTGTAGGGTTGAGTCAAAGGAACCTATCAAATATTTCAACTCATGTTTCAATAAACTGTTGAACATAATTCCTACTGCTTCCAAGCCTAGCGAAGAAGTTTGAAGTGAATGGTACATATCTACTCTACCATCAAACATAGAAATCTTCATTGATAGGGCTAACAAAACAACTTTAACTGACAGATGAAGGAAGCAATAGCGGTAGAGAAACATATCATAGCATTAGAAAATAAAAACGTTGTCGATGAACGAATACCTAAGAAGGTTACTTTTAAGGAAGATCCAAAGAAAAAATAATCGAAAGACCCATTTGATTTAGAAGGATTGCAGAAAGTTTTGAAAACCATGTCCAATGAAATGGTGGACATTAAGAAACAAGTAGCAGAGACTTCTTCTAAAAAGCCTTACAAACCTTATAGAAGAAATCCTTCAACTGATTCAAAGCCTCCCAATGCTATTACAAATGCTAAATCAGAAGAAGAAGAAGAGGAAATTGCTAATGAAGAGCCTACTAATGAATAAGAAGTTGTAGAAGTACAAGGAATGTGGGATTTCATCCTCCCAGATGAAGAGGATCAAGAGGCATCGTTGGTTAGTACTAGAAGTAGAAATCAACTCGATCCTCCTCAACCTACTCCTAATCCAAAGAGTGCAAGCTCAATGTCTAAGGATAAAGTTGCAGGAAAGAAAACATCACCCAAAGCGACTCAAACAAGCCCAATCCAAACAGATTCACAAACTCCATCTAAAAAATTGATTATTTCTGATGAGATGGAGTATAATATCATAGAAGACATGAAGAAGACTAGAGCTAACATCACTTTTTATGAATTGAGCAAGTTAAAACATCAGCAAAAGATACTTTTGAAAGAGTTACATGCAGTACCTGTTGCAACTCTTCCCGTTGTTGTAATCTCGCAAGCTTCTCATGAAATGGGAAGACATCCAACTAATGTGATTAGTAAAGTTGATCGAAACGATATCGCTCTAATTGGAGGAAGGTCAAGATCTCATACTCCCCCATTTCTTCTCACTTATGAAGTTTTCAACAAAAATTTGCATAATTGTTTAGTGGATTCAGGAGCTTCATCTAATATCTTACCTAAATCAATATGTGTAAAGTTGAACATTCAACCTCAGAAATCTGCAGTACACATAGTTCAGTTGGACCGGTCGCAGGTTGAAGTGATCAGCGAACTAAATCAAGTTACCATAAGGTTGTCATCTAACCCAAAGGTATGTCAAGTTATCAACATTTTAGTTGCAGATATTCCAGAATTTTATGGCTTAATTCTTAGCAGGGATTGGTATGAAAAACTCCATAGATACTTTGCAACCGATTGGTCACATATGTGGCTCCCTTACAATGGTAAACCAAATCAAATAAAGGTTGAGTGAGAAATACATCAGAAATACATAGTAACAGAATTGGAAGGAAAAAATGAACCTGTAGCATACAACAACAATATAATTGGAAACTATTCTGTTGACTCTTTCTTAGGAAATTTTAATGCTCATACTTCGCCTTACTTAGAAATTTTTTTTTTTATTTCAAGTAGAAATTTTTTTTCAAACAGATAGTTCTAAATGTGTTAATTTTATAGATAGTCCTATCAATAAATCTTTATTCTGGAAGTTATTTTTTTATGGTTCTAAGTCTAACGAAGGAGCAGGAGCAAGATGCGTATTAATCAGTCCATAGGGAAACAAAACTATGCTAACTTGTAGACTCGAGTTCGATTGTACTAATAATACTGCAAAATACGAAGCTTTAATCCAAGGATTATACAAAGTAACCGGATTAGGTATCTGTTAGATAATTATATATTACGGAGCAATGGAACACATAAAATATTGCAGAAATATAAACAGATAAAACGCACAAAACAAGAGAGACACAGATATACGTGGTTCACCCAGTTTGGGCTACGTCCACCTCGAACACCCAGTCCTTCCTTTCTATTATCCAGCAAAATGAAGAGACACAACCTACAGCAAAGCCGCTGTAAT
>APFE031526697.1:40927-59409 GCA_000404065.3 Pinus taeda | reverse complement strand
GCGTGGAGGGGTGTACAAAACTTCCTGGGGTATACATCCCGCTGAAACAAAGACCTCTGAACAATCATGCTCCACACACAACAGTATCAAATATCTACAAGTCTTCGGAGATTCTGAAATTGTTATTAGACAGGTACAAAATACTATACATTGTCTATCAGGTCATTTAAAACATTATCAATCTTTAGTACAAGATCTGACTGAAAATTTTATAGCATTCAATATTTCATCAATTCCCAGACTCCAGAATGCTAGAGCCAACCTCTTGGCAAACATAGCTTCCAAGCTCATTCCCTCAGAAAACTATAGCCTAGATAGATTTTCAATCGAATTAATCTTTAGACCCTTGATTCCTGATAACATTACCAATTGGAGAATTTTCAATGATGATACTGATATTGTAATTTTCCTCACATCAGAGGGATATTACACTAATCAGATAATAGATGAGGACCAACATGACAAATAATTGCAACAAGATAGCACTAATAATGCTATGCCAAAATCAGTAGTCAAATTGGAAGACCTATATGATTTGAAAGATCGATTCAAAAGATTTACCAATTCAAAACTTCAAAGTTCAACTCTGAACTATGAATTAGTAAATCTAGGATCTGATACCAAGCCGTAGAATATCAATCTAGGTCTTGGCCTAGCCCCTAAAAAAAGATTAGCGTATGCTCATCTCCTGAAACAATACAAAAGTGTCTTTGCCTGGACCTACGATGAACTTAAGACTTACGACGCTTCTATCATCCAACATACTATCCCAATGATAAACAATGAAAAACCTGTCCAGCAAAAGCTGAGAAAGATCCATCCTAATATAGAAAACGACATCAAATCTGAGCTTAATAAATTATTGAAAGCCAAAATCAGTTTTCCCGTTCGACATTCTGAATGGGTTTCCAATATGGTTCCCGTAAGAAAGAAAAACGGAGACATTAGAATTTGCATTGACTTTTGAAATATTAACAAAGCTTTCCAAAAGGATAATTTTCCTTTGCCCCCCATGGAGCAAATATTACAGGCAGTTCTAGGATCAGAATTAATGTCCTTCTTGGATGGTTTCTCCGGCTAAAATCAAGTTTTGGTCCATCTCGATGATCAATTAAAGACCACGTTCAAAACTAAATGGGGTACTTATGGATATCAAAAGATGCCTTTCGGTCTTATCAATGCTGGCACCACATTTCAAAGGGCCATGGACATCGCATTTAAGGGATTAGTAAACAAATCAATAGTAATCTACTTGGATGATATAATTATATATTCCAAAAAACTAGGTAATCATCTCAGATATCTAAAACAGATCTTCCAACATTGCCAAAGGTATGTAATTTCACTTAACCCAAAAATGCCTTTTTTTGAATTAAGCGAACGAAAACTTATTGGATTTATAGTGTCAAAATCTGGAATCCATATTGATCCCGACAGAATCAAGGAGATTTACGAAATACCCTTGCCTCACAACAAGAAAGTTATGCAATCCTTCCTTGGCCAAATTAATTTTTTAAAGAGATTTGTTCCAGATTTTTCAAGAATCATATCTCCCTTACAAAAAAATGATTAAAAATAATTCAATCTTCAAGTGGGGCCAAGAGGAATATGAAGCATTCAATCTGATTAACAAGCAATTGTAAACGCTCCATCTTTAGCAACTCCAAATTTTTCTGATCCTTTCATTTTATATACATTTGCCTCTGACAGATCATATGCTGCGATACTCAAGCAAATCAAGACAAGGCGGAATCCCCAATTGCCTTTTTCAGTTCAAATCCACAAGGGGCTGAATTAAATTATTCATACGTCGAAAAACAAGCTTATGCTGTTTTCAAAGCAATCAAACATTTCAAACCCTTTCTGCTTAAAACCCATAAAAAATCATAGTACCATTTCCAATAGTAAGAAATCTTTTAGTACAGAAAGACGTGGGTGAGAAAAGAGCCAATTTGGTTACTGCCTTACAAGAATACGACGCTGAAATTAAACTAGCAAATATTGTAAAAGGTCAAGCCTTTTGCAAAATGCTGGCTGGAGCATCACTTATTTCCGAAATACCATCTGCAGAAATACAAACGTATGAGGTAAGCCTAAATGATGTTGAATCATTATACACTGATATCATATTTTACCTAAAGAACAGATAAGCTCCTTCAAACCTAGATTATACAAAGAAAAGAGCTTTAAGGTTGAAGGCTAAGCAATATCATCTAATAAACGATGTACTTTTTAGGATGCGTTATGATTCTGTCCTCCTTAGATGTCTTAATAAATCTGAAGCTAAAAAGGTGTTACAGGAACTTCACAATGGGCCAGAAGGTGGACATTATGTTGGAGATGCTACAACACATAAAATCCTGCGCACAGGCTATTATTGGCCCACACTATTCAAAGACGCACATAGCTACGTAAGGAAATGTCAAGTTTGTCAAACTGTTGCTGGGAGACAAAAGAAACCATCGTTGCCTTTGCAACCAGTCAACATTGAGTAGCCTTTTGATCAATGGGGATTGGATATAATAGGTGAGATCGTTCCTCACTCTTCTAAACAACATAGATATATCCTTACAGCTACAGATTATTTTACTAAATGGGTAGAAGCAGTTCCTCTCAGGACAGCTAATGCCGAACACATCATTGATTTTATAGATCAGTTTAAAATCACTAGGTTTGGTTTACCCTCTGCTTTAATGTTTGATAATGCATCGTATTTTTCTGGCAATGCTATGACTGAATTTGCACTCAAAAGAGGTTTTAAGCTTAAATACTCTGCCAATTATTACCCACAAGGGAATGGATTCGCCGAATCAACAAATAAAAACTTAATCAAAATCATTAAGCGAACCATTGATCAAACTCATAAGAATTAGCACAAATCCTTAATATATGCTCTATGGGTAGACCGAATAACGCAAAAAGCCTCCATTGGTACTTCTCCCTTTAATTTAGTTTATGGGAAAGAAGTATTCCTTCCAACTCATCTAGTGATCCCCTCCTTGGCCTTAATTCAATTTATTGACGAAACACCAACTTCTTCCTTACAACTAAGGCAGCTGCAAATCCTTAAGCTAGAAGAGCAACGAGAACAGGCTAAAATAACTCATGTTCCTCACCAAACGTTAGTAAAAGCTTCTTTTGATTCAAACATGATATCCAAAAAGGACTTTCAGATTGGAGATCTAGTTTTAAAATGGGATAAGGCTCATAAGGAAAAGGGAAAACATACGAAATTTCAACGAATGTGGCTTGGCCCTTTCCAAATTGCAGAAATTATAGGTCCATCTACTTTTATGTTACGGGATTTAATAGGAAAAAGAGAGTCTTTACCTATTAACGGATAGATCCTCAAAAAATGCTTTCCATAGGAGATCATTCTTCTATTTTGTAAATTAGTTTTCCTTTATTTTGATAATAAAACTAGTTGTAAATGGTTACATTTGGAATTCATGAAAAAGACAAGTATTTCTTTTAGATTTTGTTTTTCGCTTGTATAAATAGAACTGATTTAGAAAATTGGTCATTATTATTGAAAGATACAATCAAAGGCTATAAGTTTGAAAATGATACTAGTTTCAACCTTTAAATTTTGATAAAAATCTACCTTCATTGGGAATTTGTTTTGTATCAGTCAAATGAAAGGTATCAATAACAAAACAAAGATTCTCTGTAGAAAAGCTCTCTCCAAAAACTCTACAATTGTTGTCCAGAGCTATTCTTAAGGAAACAATGACTTCCTCCCCATCTAGGGAATTACGAGCTTCAAGGAATAATCCAATGATACACTTTAACTTAAAGAATAAGAGGTCTCATCGCGAGCCGACTTATCATGATCATAGATATTATAGCTTGCTGAATTTTCCAAAACTGCATACCACAATAGGGCAATGACTCGAGATTGTTACAATCAAAAGACAAGAGGTCTCATCACGATCCAACTTGTTCAGCAAAGTTATAAATCAAGTGAGTGGCACTGTCATAATTGGCTACCAAACCAAGGCTTTGTTCTTTAAGAATTAAAAGAAAATGAAAGCAATAAGTGTGGATATGGATTTCCCTTTGAAAATCGTATATTTCTCCAAGTAGGATACAGGATCATTGCTAGGTAACAAGTAACCCTGTCGAGGCTATAAGCGCCTGCTGGCATCAGAGGCTCTACCTACAACAAATGAGCATATTTAAAACTGATTTACAGAGAAGCCTTTATTTTTATCTTTATAAACCAAGTAGTGACTAATGTAAATACAATGACTAGCTCTAGGGAGTAAATAACCAAAGTTAACATAGAAGAAACAAACTATCATTGACAACTAAAAGCATGGTGTACTTTATCTTTCCATAATAAAGTTTGATTTTCTGAAAAAACTTTTTGTTTTGGAAATCTAGAAAATTCAAAAGAAAAGCAGAGATAACTAGTTCTTCCAAGTGAATCGCCAATTGTTGTGGCTAGCAACAACCCCCCTTCTTATTTAATTTGACCACTAATACTAAATAAGTGGAGACCCTTATTCAAAAAAAAAATTAAAAATAAATTAGTGCTTGTATTCCCTTTTTGAATAAAACTTACTATCATAAACTTAGGAGAATACCCGAAAAATCTAAAAAGACTTAAGTTTTATGATAAAGTTCAAATAAAACCACTCTCTCAATAAAGAGTGTCGCATCGCAAAAAGGTAATGGATGCTTTCCTACAAGCGGAATTCTAAGATTGCAAAATCGCAATGCAAAATCACGCACTAAGGTGAAATTCCTCAAACTGTCGATATGCGATGGTGAGTCTCGCAAATCACATTTCGCAGAAAACCCATTGTAATGGATGAACGCCACACGCATCGGAGTAGTGATATAACGATCAACGATATTGTGATCTGCGATATCTCAATCTGCGACATTGCGATCTACAATATTGTGAAGCAAATTTCAAAATCACCTTATCGTAGATCTACAGGGCTCGTTGTTCGAAAAAGCTCTTTCCATAAACTGATGCCCGGTTATGCGCATTAAGGTTAATTAATGAGTTAGTTGGAAATCATTAATGAAATATGGTTTTGATCTGATCAAAGAGCCATTTCACGTAGGGTGATATATTTTATATGTTTTTGGCATTTAAAGCTTTCTCGTCACCTTTTTCTTAGCATTACTCTTACCTCATTTATAAACTGCAGGAGCAAAGAGAAGAGAAGTATACATAGCAGTGTTTAGAATATTATGGGAAAGAAGGGTAAAGCTCTAAGTTCTGAAGATAAAGAAATGACGCCCTTGTACACAGAAACCACCTGTAATAGAGATGCTAGTGTTACTACCTAGGAAAGCATGCACAGCCTACTCGAGGAAGAAAATCCCAAAGTAATGGAGGTTACAGCGACTGCAGATTCACACGAGTCGTCTGAGGCGTCTATTACAGAACTAGCATGTTCATTCTTGCATCAAATAGCAGCGAGGCCCAAGATTCTTCCTTACACAGACATGGTCAAATGGGTACTAGATAGTCTTGACATAATAGGCAAAGAATTTAAAACTCAAGACCAAGAACTCATGGAGTCATTATTTCTACAAAATTTAAGGTTTATATTCTCTAACAAAAAGCATGCAAGAGGTGAAAAATAGCACCAGGGAAGCCTGGATCAAGAAACAGAGGCAGATTCTGATGCGGGATTAGCACCTAGCGCTTAGCGCTAATCACTCATCCGCTAGGCAAAACCCCTTGAGAAGGAAATCCTCTAATCACTCAGTGGCTTGTAAGCCTGGAAAATTGTAGGAAAAAATGCTAAAGGCGAAAGGCAAAACCTGAACTCTAAAAACCAGTGGTATTTATCAGAGATATCCTCAAGTGGTATGTAATGTACAACACCTACAGACAAGCTGGAGACAGAAAGCTCAAGAAAGAGCAGATTCCATCAAAAGGTTAACCAAGTTGAATTGGGATTCTTACTGGACGTACTTGGTAAAACCACACAACCACTGCATGACTCTCAAATGTATCATTAACTATGCCGAGAAAATGGCGCCAGCACTTTTTGATTCCGTTTTCGAAGGAAAGCCAAAGTCGGAGGTCGACCAGCCAACTCTCCTCAAGCAAATGTTGAATGCTTGCGACTACAAGGAACAGATACATAAATAGTTAATTTCCAGTTTTATTTTTAGATTCAGTTTTAGTTTTAGTTTTTCTTTATTTTTTCCTGAAATGAGGACGGTCATTTAAACCGCTTCCTACATTTTTGTAATAAACTATTTTTAGATTTAGCTAGTAGTATTTAAACCCTTCTCATGAATTTAGAGAAGGGTCCTGAAATTTGTCAAAACTTATCCTCAGAACATGCACTTTTGCACCCTCCGAGGATGTTTTGATGAATGAATGGAACAAGATTTATTGAAATATGCGTTTAATATCTACTACTAAAATTGCACTTTTGTACTCTTAGTAGATGTTGGATTAAGAAGATATAAATCATTATTGTTGAAGCTCATGAGTAGAACTAGTTATAAATGGTACTTTTATCTCTTAATGTATTCTGCTTATGTGTTAAAGTGATATTCATGTTCAATTATTTATATATGAATGCTTGAATGCTTGAGTTATCATTTGGCACTTTTGTACAGTGATAGCTATTTATTTATGCTTAAAATATGAGTAACTTATTATGTGATATGCTTTTTACAATTGTTTCATCTAACTTTTTATACGAAATGGTTTATCTTTATTGAATTCTTTTCTCATAGCAGTTGAATGATCTTTATTACCAATTGCCATTTGAAATTATTTTAGATCACATAACTAAAAGATTAAATCCTAGTTAGTTTTAGAATTAGATATTTCTGTTCATTAGAATAAAATTATATTAGATTTAGAATAAAATCCTTTTACTTAGAAAATATTAGAAAGGAAATATTAATTCTCAACACGCACACACATAAATTGGGAAACTGGTCCCATATCCCCAGTCGGACGCACGATACCAAACGGAAAAGGAGTTGCTAACCAAGGTCCAGACCGGGTGGGTATCCCCCTTGTTGTAGACCCGATTTTCAAGGCTTCAACAGAACCCCACAAAAAGAGATAAAAATAGATCATGAAAGTGTGAAAATTCAAATGCCACTACTATTTTACTTTTTCTGCAAATAATGATTATGTGTAGCTTATTTAAAATACCATAATCCATGATAAGTCAAACACCTTAATCTTGACTTTTCATGCTTTAATTTTAATGTTGATAGATAGAGAATAAAGATCTAGCCAAAATTTTTAGTCTTGGTAGATCAATAGTTAAAATAGAGAATGATAGGGAGCTCAACAATTTAGCCTGAGCTCTTGGAAGAAATAAGGTTTGAATTAGTTAGTTTCCTGTTTCAAAGAAAAATGAATAAGGGTTTGCAAGCTCAAATGCACCCATTTAAATAAGGAATAAAATGTTAAAATAGCAGATGGGTAGGTACAACCAATTTTTACAATCATGGATAAACATCATTTGGCATATTACTAATTTCCCTCCCCACAATGTGCTCCAGTACCAAAATCCTTTAGTCATAAAGGCTCAAAGCATTTCTCTGACTTTTGGTGGGACCGTACCCTCGGCTTAATGACTCATGGAAATCAAGTATTGGATTCCACCTTATTGAAACCCTTCTCATTCATGAAAATACCCTTTTCCCTTTACACCACTCATTTTACCCTACAAAATCCCCTTTTCCTAAATTTAAAACACATTTTACCTAAGAAAGGTAAAACCACCTTAACTAATTCCCCTCTCATTCAAAATACTCAAAAACTCACAAAAAATGCTTTTATCCTAAGTGTTAAATGTAGATATTGGGCCACCATAATGAAGAAATTCAAGCCAAACATCATATTTTACATTATGCTTACTATATTTTACATTCCGCGCATTCAGTTCATATTAACGTACTAACCTAATGTATTAGCTCCTCGATATACCTTTTTCTCATATTAATTAACTCCTTCATATATAATATCCAAACCCCGATTTCATTATAAACTATAGTTTCATCCCCCGCATTATTTAAATTAACTCCCCGCTTCATATTTCCCCAACATAAACCTATTAACCCACAAACCCTTGGTGCCATTAAAGAAAACCCACAAATCTTCACCCTGATTTCCCTCTCTGCAGCTTCACCACATGACAATCGTTAGATCTCTCACCCCCAGATCTGACGATGCACATCCATATCACGCTCACTCCTTCTCTGACCTTTTTTAGCCCGAGAGCATGCGAGATTTGTGGTTTTTCTCAGGCCCAATTTTGCTATGTGTCAGCCTCCGGCATGGATCGCGTTCCCTTAGGGAAATACCACCCGCCTACCAAAAGCAGTGTGATGGCCTCCAAAACCACCTCCCCACCCAACGTGAAAACCGTCCACTCTTCATAAAATACTTTCCCCCCCAAAATATATTCATTTCCCTTTAAAAGGGCGAGAAGCCCCATTTCATCCTTTTTTGCTCGTTTTTCTGTAAAACATCAGCAATACATTTGCGACACCCTAAGCCTCTTCGACCAAAATTCACTGTCGTCTACCACCCTAAGAAGCTTCTGAAAGCCAATTTGAGCATCCAGTTCATGTCTGCAACCACCGTACCCTCTGCAATCTCCATTCAAACCAATTTGCAAGCCAATTCACCAATTTCCAGGGATTTTGAGAAAAAACCAGAACGGCCTTCTCATTTGAAAATGTAGAGTAAAAGTCAAAAGGTTACAGTGAAAGTCAAAAGATCACAGTAAAAGGAAAAAGGTAAATCAGCCAGATGAAAGAGTATCGGTAAAAGTGTATTAGATTGAAAAATCAAAGAGAATAAAAGCAACCAGCTGGAAGACAAACAACATGGAAGACAATTACAAAGCACACAGAGAAAATAAATTCATCTCAAAGTGAAGACAGATGAAAAAACAGAGCAATCAAGGTAAACAGTAAAAGTAAACATGGAGGTAGTAAAGGTTAAACAAAGATGAAGACAATTTCAAGTTAAAAGAAAATTAAGGTTAAAAGATGAAATCAGAGTAGGAATGGTACATTTTACATAAATTTCTTGTTTAAGCCATAATTTTGCAGAAACTATTGTGGCCAAACCAAGATTCATTTTGACAAACTGGAGGACGTTTGTGTTCCTAAAAATCCAATATACAAAAACCTATCTCACTATTTACATGGGTATTATAGAAAGGGAGATAAATGCATATATTCATAGCCTATTGTTTGGACTGTGCAAAGTCCTATTTTTGACATATTTGTGCAGAGAATAGTGTGAACAGCTGGAGCTGAATTTTGGGAAATAGAAAGTGTTTTATCTCAATAACATACTTATATTCAATAACCTCTTTCACTTTTTACATATATATCTCGGATTGAGATATACAAAGGTATAACTGGACCCTAATTTTGCAGAATTTCTAGGGTAGAATGCGAAAAGGAAGGAGGTAGTTAGTGACTTGGAATCTTATCATCAATTAAGAGTTGCTATAAAATTCGAATTTCTCTTCTTTTTCACCATCAATCCATAAATATAGTGCCAAATAGACTCATTAGTTTTGATTGTCCTTTATTTATTTCTATTAATGTAAAACAGTTTGAGATATTTGTAAAACCATTCTTGATATTTTTTCAAGATATTTCAGTTTAATTGGTATAAATACTTCTTCATTTGAAGTATTTTGGGTGGATTATTTTACATTTGTAGAGTTATTTTGATCTTGAACCTAAGGGTGATTGTACCATTTTCAAGTCAACAGACTGGAGCAAATAATAAAAGCATTTCGCTAAGGATTCATGAAATGAGCCATTTGCAATGAAGTACTTTGTTTGTGTGATTTTCTTACCTTTCTTATGTGTTTCATAATCTTAAATGTGTTATAAAATCTAAATGAACTAACTAGAAATATCACTCATAATTTGTTTAATTACACTTTGTTTTCCACAGTTAGTCATTTACATGTTTTCCTCTGATACCCAGATTTGAGAACCCTTAATTGCTCTCCTATCCCAGTTGACTTCTTTCATTCCTTCCGAATTCCAGCCTAGGGAATCCTTAATTGCTGCCTAGATCCGATTTCAAACCATTTCACCATTTAGCCTTTGAGATCTGCAGTAACTCAGCTATCTTTCCCTGTAGACATTGTTTTTAGAACTGAATCCAATCTTATTTGTCTGACTTTCGACTCCATAGCCCAATGGTAAAAGCAAACCTCTGTTCATCTAAGTAAAGTGATCCCACCACCCAATTTCAAACCAAAAACCAAGTGCAAACAATAACTAGCCTAAAGTCATCTTAACTAAAACAAAGTTAAATTATAAAGAGAGAGCCCTCTCTGAGCATCAAGAAGGCTAGGTCCTCATCTCCAAAAGTAGGTTGTGGTTACCTTTGACTGTGCTTTCTTAATTAACTTCAAAAGAAATATCAAAGTGATAACGTAATTGGCAACCATACTGGGGACGACTAACATTTTCCTCATAAATATTTTACAAGTTCAAATCTGATCTATGATGGTGGATAGTAAACATACACACAAAGGTTAAAATCATCCATCTAGCGACTCCAAATCAATTTTACAATCAAGACTCCACTGGAGGATTGAACTTGAAAGAACAATATGGGAAGATCAGGTTTCTAACTTGGATTGTTATCCAAGACATCATGTTTTTTCTCATCAAGAAGGTTTTTCAATGTATATTGTATTTTAGAGAAGATCTTAGGTTAGTTTTTAATTATTTTCCTTTGAAAATTTTAAATATAAAATCTCCTTACACATTTGAGAAACATTCTTCTGAATCTTATGATCATCATTTTCCAATCAAGAAATCTCAAATATTCAAGAATGATCTTACAATCCCTATATATATTCTTGTACCTTGGAAAGTTCTTGATAGGTATAAGCCACTCATCTTACCTCCTACTCTCCATGTTTTCCCTGACAATTATTACATGTATCTCCCTAGGTTTGATGGAGAAGATGGTAAAATCACTGCCCAAAAACATATTCAAGGTTTTGAGAATTATCTGGACTTATTTGAGATTGATGAAGATGATGTTAGAATCAGAATTTTTGCTCTCTCTTTGCAAAGTAGAGTAAAGAGTTGGTTCAAGAATCTACCTATTGCAAGCATCTCAAATTTCCAACAATTTGTCAAAATTTTCCTTGATAGATGGATAATCAAAGTCAATCTTTTTGTGATCATAGAAGTATATAATCAGTTAAAAAGATATTCAAATGAAACAATACAACAATTTTCTAACAGATTTAATCAAATCTATTATTCAATGCCATCAAATATAAGACCTCCTCCTCATTCAACTCTCTTACATTATCCAAAATCATTTGATCCAGAGATATAATTTCAGCTAAGAGAAAGAAACCCCTCAACACTAGAATAGATGTAGAATATTGTAGTAGATGTAGAAGTTAATCTGCAAATTAGAAGAGAAAAGTTGAAATCAGGAGCAGAAAAGAACAACATTGCAGAGGTAAAACTCAACATTTTAGTAAGAAAAATAGAGGAAAGGATACAGAAGATCACCATGAAAGATAATTTTTTTGTTCAAAATCACCATGACACATTTATTTCACAAAAAGAAGAGGTTGATAACCATGAACAAATTCCTACTAATACAACTACCATAGATCAGAAGATAGATTTATAAAGCAATATGTGGATAGGCAATCTGATGATATAATGTGTATGTTTGATGAAGTTACTTATTTTAATGATTTGCTTAAATATGTTCATTATGATGATAATTATGTTCTTCAAATCCAAACTAACTTTACGGAGCAATCAGAAACTAGTTTGGGAAATAAAGAAATTCAGTTTCAGCAGCTTGAAAATAGTGATCATCTTATTCATGTCAACTATGAAAGTGAGGAAGAAAGTGCAGAAAATTTGGAAATAACTGAAGCTTATTTGCCTCTTTGGTTTGCTTAATTTCAGGTCATCAAAGAGAACTTTAAAGCAATCAAAAATCAGCAGTCTTTAGGTATTGATATTGACAACAAAGAAGACAATGAAAATCTTAATTAGGATTCTTCAATTTCACAAGTGTAGTTATCAAATTCTATTGAGACATCTGATCAGATTACACAGGAAAGTTCTATACCACTATGCTTTGAATCATTTTTGTTTTTAAAGGAAATATGGTATAATATCTCCAAAGAAAAGGATGAACAACATGCAGAAATCCATGAAGTCACATTAAAACCCATATGTAATAGGTTGCAACAATCCTTCCATGCATTTTATGATCCAATTGCTGATATGTTAGATGATGAATTCCATCATAATTTTTCTCCATTAAATAACTATGAGATTTAAAATCAAGATGATAAAGGTTTCAGCAGACAGACATTTCAATCAGTAGAAATATCATCACAAAGCTTATTTGAAAATCTGCAGGGTGATAAAGATGAAAATGACATTTCACTTTCATGGCATGGAGGCCATCCAGAACAATTGTACAATTGCTTAGATGAGTTAAACATTAGTGTATATATCTTGGAAGATCCTTTTGTATAGTTTCTAGAGTCAACAAAGGAGATCAAGTCTTTCCTTATCTTCTCATTTGTTGACAAGGTTATAATTGGTTTTAGAATCTCAGTTTTGATCACAAATAAGAAAAATACATCAAACTACATAATGCCTGAATGGTTGCATTGGTTGTTTCATTTTACCTAACGAACAATTGAATAGCTGATTAGAGTAAGTAGGTAGGAATTCAATTTATTTTAGTTTTTAGTTTTCAGCAAGTTATGGAATAATTCATTAGAAGTTGAAGCCCAGAGAGAAGGTCCTAAATATCTTGATGATCTATTAGTTTGGTTTGATAATTGTAGTACCTTCTTTCAGTTTCTGGTCAGATTGTAGTTGGCAGAAAAGGGTGTATTTTCAGTTCAAGAGATTGAGTCGCAAAGATTACAACAATGCATATACATGTTTGGCATTGGCCCAATGGATCAGGCTATTAGTTGATGGTGTTCTTGACATCTCAAAGGAGATGCCATCCGCATGTGGAGCCATTGTTAGGGTCCTATAATAACATGATTCATAATTTTGAATTGAATATGGTCAATATTGTAATATTATACATACCTTTTATTTTTGTAAATGTATTCCCAAATTAATGAAATGTAAACAGGGCATGTCCTAAAAGAATAATAAAGAAACAAAGATAAAAAATTAAAAAATATGAACCCTACAAAAAGAGATAAAAATAGATCATGAAAATGTGCAAATTCAAATGCCACTACTATTTTACTTTTTCTGCAAATAATAATTATGTGTAGCTTGTTTAAAATACCATAATCCATGATAATTCAAACAACTGAATATTGACTTTCGACGCTTTAAATTTAATGTTGATAGATAGAGAATAAAGATCTAGCCAATCAGTTTAATCTTGGCAAATCAATAGTTAAAATAGAGAATGATAGGGAGCTCAACAGTTTAACTTGAGCTCTTGGATGAAATAAGGTTTGAATTAGTTAATTTCTTGTTTCAAAGAAAAATCAATAAGGGTTTGCAAGCTCAAATGCACCCATGTAAATAAGGAATAAAATGTTAAAATAGCATATGGGTAGGTACAAACAATTTTTACAATCATGGATAAGCATCATTTGGCATATTACTAATTTCCCTCCCCACAATGTGCTCTAGTACTAAAATCCTTCAGCCATAAAGGCTCAAAGAATTTCTCTAACTTTTGGTGGGACCAGAGCCTCGACTTAATGACTCATGGACATCAAGTATTGGATTCCACCGTATTGAAACCCTTCTCATTCATGAAAAATCCCTTTTCCCTTTACACCACTCATTTTACCCTACAAAATCCCCTCTTCCTAAGTTTAAAACACATTTTACCTAGGAGAGGTAAAACCCCCTTAACTAATTCCCCTCTCATTCAAAATAATAAAAAACCCACAAAAATTGCTTTTATCCTAAGTATAAGTGTTAAATGTTGATATTGGGCCACCACAATGAAGAATTTCAAGATAAACATCATATTTTACATTATGCTTACTATATTTTACATTCCGTACATTCATTTCATATTAATGTACTAACCTAATGTATTATCTCCCCGATATACCTTTTTCTTGTATTAAATAACTCCTTCATATATAATATCCAAACCCCAATTTACTTATAAACTATAGTTTCATCCCCTGAATTGTTTAAATTAACTCCCCACTTCATATTTCCCCAACATAAACCTATTAACCCACCAACCCTTGGTGTCGTTAAAGAAATCCCCACAAAACTTCACCCTGATTTCTCTCCGTGTAGCTTCACCGTGCAACAGTCGTTAAATCTCTCACCCCCAGATCTGATGATGTGCATACATGCTACGGTCACTCCCTCTATGACCTTTATTAGCCCGAGAGCAAGCAATATTTGTTGTTTTTCTCGGGCCTAATTTTGCTACGTGTCAGCCTCTGGCATAGATCGTGTTCCCTCAGGGAAATACCACCCACCTTCCAAAAGCAATGCGATGGCCTCCAAAACTGCCTCCCCGCCCAACATGAAAACTATCCAGTATTCATAAAATACTTTCCCCGCCAAAATACAATTGTTTCCCTTTAAAAGGTAGAGAAGCCCCATTTCATCCTTTTTCGCTCGTTTTTTTTGTAAAACCTCAATAATACATTTGTGACACCTAAGCCTCTTCAACCAAAATTCATTGTTGTCTACCACCCGAAGAAGCTCTGGACACCCAATTTGAGCATCCAGTTCACGTCTATAGCCACCGTACCCTCTGCAATCACCATTCAAACCAATTTTCAAGCCAATACACCAATTTCTACATATTTTGAGAAAAAATTAGAATATCCCTTTCATTTGAAAATGTACAGTAAAAGTCAAAAGGTTACAGTGAAAGTCAAAAAAGCACAGTAAAAGGAAAAACATAAATCAGCCAGATGAAAGAGTATCACTAAAAGTGTATTAGATCAAAAAATTAAAGAGAATAAAAGCAGCCAGTGAGAAGACAAACAGCATGGAAGACAGTTACAAAGCATACAGATAAAATAAATTCATGTCAAAGTGAAGATAGATGAAAAAACAGAGCAATCAAGGTAAACTATAAAAGTAAACATGGAGGAAGTAAGGGTTAAACAAAGATGAAGACATTTTCACCAGAAACAATGAAACTTATCCAAAGTAAAGGTAAAAACAATTAAAATAAAATTAAGGTTAAAAGATGAAATCAGAGCAGGAATGGTACATTTTCCAGAAATTTCTTGTTTAAGTCATAATTTCGTAGAAACTATTGTGGCCAAACCAAGATTAATTTTGAGAAACTAGAGGAGCTTTGTGTTCCTAAAAATCCAATATACAAAAACCTATCTCACATTTTATACAAGTATTACAAAAACGGAGATAAATGCATATCTTCACAACCTATTGTTTGGACTGTGCAAATTCCTGTTTTTGACATATTTTTGCAGAGAATAGTGTGAACATATGGAGCTAAATTTTGGGAAACGGAAAGTTTTTTATCTCAATAACATACTTATGTACAATAACCTCTTTCAAATTTTACATATCTATCTCAGATTGAGATATACAAAGGTATCACTAGACCCTAATCTTGCATAATTTCTAGGGCAAAATGCATAAAGGAAGGAGGTAGTTAATGACTTGGAAGCCTCATCATCAATTAAGAGTTGCTATCAAATTCAAATTTCTCTTCTTTGTCACCATCAATCCATAAATATAGTGCCAAATAGACTCATTATTTTTGGTTGTCCTTTATTTAGGTTCTATTAATCTAAAACAGTTTGAGATATTTGTAAAACCAATCTTGATATTTTTTCAAGATATTTCAGTTTAATTGGTATAAATACTTCTTTATTTGAAGTATTTTGGGTGGATTATTTTACATTTGTAGATCTATTTTGATCTTGAACCTAAGGGTGATTGTACCATTTTTAAGTCAACAGACTGGAGCAAATAATAAAAGCATTTCGCTACAGGATTCATGAAATGAGCCATTTGCAGTGAAGTACTTTCTTTGTGTGATTTTGTTACCTTTCTTATGTGTTTCATAATCTTAAATGTGTTCTAAAATCTAAATGAATTAACTAGAAATATCACTCAGAATTTGTTTAATTACACTTTGTTTTGCACAGTTAGTCATTTATATATTTTCCTCTGATACCTGAATTTGAGAACCCTTAATTGCTCTCCTATCCTAGTTCACTTCTTTCATTCCTTCCAAATTCTAGCCTAGGGAATCCTTAATTGCTCCCTGAATTGATTTGAAACCATTTCACCATTTAGCCTTTGAGATCTACAGTAACTCATCTATCTTGCCCTGTAGACACTGCTTTTAGAACTGAATCTAGTCTTGTTTGTCTGACTTTTGACTCCATAGCCCAATGGTAAAAGCAAATCTTTGTTCATCTAAGTAAAGTGATCCCACCACCCAATTTCAAACCAAAACCCAAGTGCAAACAATAACTAGCCTAAAATCATCTTAACTAAAAAAAAGTTAAATTACAAAGAGAGAGCCCTCTCTGAGCATTAGGAAGGCTAGGTCATGATCTCCAAAAGTGCTTTGTGGTTACCTTTAACTTTTCTTTCTCCATTAAATTCAAAAGAAATATTAGAGTGATAACAAGTTGCAAGCATCTTACTTCTAAAGCACTTATCTAACAAAAATTTGTGATCTTTCTTTACAATTACTAAGAAATATAATGTAGATGAAAGTATATTCACGAGAATCCTTCCAAGTTTGTTTGATTGTTGTTTCGATCGAAAAGGTAAGTGTTAGAAAATTATATATTATAGAGCAATGGAACACATAGAATATAGCATAAATATAAACACATAAAACTCATAAAACCAGAAAGACACAGATATACGTGGTTCACCCAGTTCGGGTTACGTCCACCCCGAATAGCCAGTCCTTCCTTTCTATTATCCAGCAAAATGAAGAGACACAACCTATAGCAGATCTGTTGTAATATCCTCTATTTTCTCTCACAGTCTCACCTCTCTGTTTCTCGCTCAGAGAATACACATCTATTACACAACCTCAACACAATGCCCTCATACAAAGAGAGGGTTTTCCTTCTAGGGAAAAAAACCCTAAACTAAACATAAGTTCTAGCATCAGATCATCCACCTAATGAACGGCCCAGATTGACTAGAAATTACTATACTTTTAGAAGGAAATTTTACATTTGTTTTTAGCTTCGGGGGTGCTACCCCTGAAACCCCCCCCAGGGAACCACTAGCCCCCGAACCCCCCAGCCAGGGGGGATTAGCCCCCCCAGACCCTCACGGGGGGGACAAGTCCTCCCCTCACCCCCCCGCATGGAGGGGTGTACAAAGTTCCTGGGATATACATCCGACTGAAACAAAGACCTCTAAATAATCATGCTCCACACCCAACAATCTCCCACTTGGAGAATGACTGTAGCAACTCAACCGCTGCTTCATTTGCTAGACAATAACTCCTCTTTGGACCTAACTATTTCTCATCTTCATCGTCATCCTTGAAGACCAATTGAAATTGAGTATATTCTCAATTTCTCCCTAGTTACAACTTTTGTTAGCATATCTGCAAGATTCTGGCTAGTGTGTATCTCCAGCTTCAACTCTCCATCTTCCAAAACTGATCATATGAAATGGTACTTGAGCTGTATGTGTTTAGTCCTGGAATGAAATGTTGAGTTCTTTGCAAGATGAATGGCACTTTGGCTATCACTGTATAACGTGTCCATATCATGCTTCTTACCCAATTCACCCATAAACCTTTCTAACCAAAACATTTCTTTACTAGCCTCTGTAGCAACAACATACTCTACTTCTGTTGTTGAAAGTGCAACAACACTTTGGATTTTTGAAACCCAACTGACAGTTGTTCCACCTACAGTAAATGCATATCCTATAGTGCTCCTCTTGTTATCTCTATCACCTGCCATATCTGCATCAACATATCCCTGTAGAGAATTGTTTGAACCACCAAAGCATAATGCTTGATTTGTGGTACCTTTCAAATATTTGAGAATCCATTTCACTGCATCCAATGTCCTTCTTCCTAGATTTCTATGACCTTGCTTACAACTCCACTGCATGTGCAATATCAGCCTTGTGCAGACCATTGCATACATTAAGCTTCCAACTGCTGATGCATATGGAACTTTAGACATATAATCCATGTCTTCTTGGGTCTTTGGGCACATTTCCTTACTAATTTTGAAATGATTAGAAAAAGGTGTACTAATTGGTTTTTCATTGTTCACATTAAATCTTTTCAACACCTTTTGTATGTACTCATTCTGAGACAATTTTAATTTACGATTTTTTCTGTCTCTAGTTATTCTCATACCAAGGATTTGTTTTGCAACTCCCGAATCCTTCATTGCAAATGAATTTGCCAATTTTCTTTTCAGCACATTTATTTCTTGCATGTTAGACCCTGCAACAAGCATGTCATCTACATACAATAACAATATAATATAGCTGCCATCATT